>VZTI01003805.1:3262567-3301154 GCA_013397865.1 Struthidea cinerea
CCCCCCCCTTTTTTTTTTCCTAAATCACACCATCACAAATTTAAGAGTCCTTAATCATTAAACCTCGTAATTTTTCAAGGGCATTCTCTCTTCTTTTTACCAGGCCTTGAAGAGGTGATTCTTGTTCAAGCCTGGTAAGAAGTTTGCTTCAGCATTGCCAGAAAATTAATAATCCAATCAAAAATGTTTTTATACTCAAATGGCTTCTTCAAATAGTAACCAGTCTAGCACAGTTATTGTTTCCAAACAAAATACCAGAGACTGACAGACATACAATATTGTCTTTCTCACGAAGAACAGACACAAGGACTTGAACCACACATTTTAAAAGACCTCAAACAATGTTTAATGAATGCACACCTTCACATTATATATAAAACATCTTCCAGCTATAGAAACACAGCTTTAAGGTTCAATGAACTCTAAAGGTTTTATATGCAAATTTCAAACCATCTTCTCAGAGACAATGGAAGAGAAAAGATGACAAAAATTTCTGAAGCATATTTTGTGATCTTGATAAATTAATGGTACACATCACTTAGTGAGAGAACAAGAAAGAACACTCACATCTTTTAACATGCAGAACTGTTCTGTTTCTCAGGGAGACAGAGAATGGAATGAGTAATTTGTTATGACTGATAAACACATTCACCTCTCAGTCACAGTTAAGCTTGCCATGAAATACTGCCATGCGATTTTTGCCTCAATAAACACTGATAGCTAATGTTACATAAAATGAAACAAAGTGGACGCTATAAAGCTATTTTCCAGCAGATGTACAACTCACTCTGGAGACACAGCATTTAGGGAAATCCAAGAAGTTCCCAGCAGTTAGATAATTAGGCTGAATATGTTGTTTACTAAAAGCAACTACCAAAAGCACAAAAACTTAAGTTGCTTGGAAAGTGCATACTAAGTAAGAGTTCTAAACATATCTGAAGGTTCAGAGAACGTATGTTAAAAAAATGTATTAATTTAGCTTATTAATAACAACCCCTTTTGAATCAATACTAAGGTATACCTTATAAATTGTGTAGGTGGTGAACTGCTAATAAGGGGAATGTGGGGAAGAAAAGGAAGTTAAGTACTTTAACTACCTGAATGTAGTCAACTGGATTCTTTCCTTCTCCCTCTTCAGAAACCAGTGCTTTGCCTTGCTCTCTCAGATATGAGCTCATGCACTCACACATCGTCTTCAGACCATTTGGCACACGGCTGAACAACTTGTACATGCAAGCAAGGTCTGCAAACAAGAATGAGAGATTATGCAGGACACCTCTATGTGTTACACTTCTGTAACTCATTAATCTCAGAGCTAAAGGTGATAGAAGTTCAGCCACTTGAGCCACAGAAAGCATCCTGTAACAGCCCAGGCATCAGATTCTTCTAATCTCATCTTTCCTTCAGCCCTGACAACATGCTGACTGCAGCAGCCTCAAAATGAAAAGCAAAGATTGTACACAATTATTCTAGGTTGTCTGTAGCAGGGAATCTGTCATTGCTGACCTCCAGGCCAGCAAAAGATGATGCTAATGCTAAAGGATAGTGAACCTATTAGAACTTCAGCAAGATTATGTTTTCCAGTGGTATTTAAGAAAGTAGCTCCCAAGATTATCATTCCCAAAAATCAAGTACTGTATCAAAAGTTTGGTGGTTTTTTTGTTTTCTTTTTCTTTTTTTTTTACTAAGTTAAACCAAATAGGACAGCACTAATGAGAAACTTGCTTCTGTATTAAAAGCAAAATCTGGTAAAAATTTGGAGTTTAATTTATATTTGTCTTAAAGCCAGTCATACACTTTCACACTACTATGTTTTATCCACCTAAAATACTGAGAAGTGGCTTAGGCTAAACATTGCTTTCCAAAAGAACAATCCATTCTTGTACATTTACGTAAAATCTCATCTTCACAAAATAGCATTTACACTCTACTATTTACCTGAATAAAACCACGGCCTATAAAAGTTAAACAAATTCCTGTATTTTATGAATAACCTTCAATATCCTTGCACCCTCAGCCTGAAGGTTATCTAAACTGGATATTAAAGAAAAAAGTGATTAAGTATAGTATAATCCCTTTCTTTCTCAACACAGTAATTCTTTTTTTACAGCTAGGAAATGTGCTCACTTTGTGCTCTATCACCTAGTAATTGTGAAGGTGCTTTAATGAACAAAGGCCATTAATCTAAGCAGCAAGGCTGTTCCCCATTCTCATGGCTTAAGTGTGAGCACTCATTTCTAAATAAAGATACTACAATCCTTCTCTTCGTTATGCTGCTTTAGAAACTTATGTTCTATTTCCATAATAACTTTCATTTAGTCACTCTGTCCCACATTAACCTCTATCAGGGAAAAGCAAATCAAGCCATGCCCTTCTGTTTCAACCACTTCAACAAGCTGCTTCTCATCCTTTAGAAACGGCCAACTCCTTTCTACAACAATGCTCCCTCTCCAAGAATTGGTCCTGCAATACTTCTGTTTAAGTCTTTTACACAAGTACTTTTTAAATAACTGCCCGTGGGCCAAAAAAATGTGATGCATTTTCACAAATACATATTAAAGGAATGGAAGTAATAAAATGGCTCATGGACAACCGGTGACAAAAACCACTACAATAGATTCGTAGTTTTCATATGAGATACTTGGTTTACCAAAAAAGTACCTGTATTTGGTACTAAACAGAAACAAGTTAAGTGTATGGGCTCTGTTTTAAGAGCCATCTAATAGTCACTGAGTATTCTCAGATGTCTGCAAAACAGAATCACTAAGTGTTTCCACAATTACACAGGAACACAAATGTTAAGCTTGACTTATCCTGCATTTAAAAATAATAAGCAGTATCAGAAGAATTTGTGTTTCATAGCAGTCTTACCTTCTGTCTTCCCATTTTTCAGCATATGAACTAGCCCAGAGTTCTCCATTTCCACTATAGTTTTCATATGCTTGGAAATAAGCTCCCTCTCAACAACTTTCACAATGGGCTCTTCTGTTGATTTATCCAGACAATGCATCACCCGCTCTATTTCTTCATTAATTCTAGCTTCTACTTTCTTTATATATACAGAAGCACTGTTTTCAGCTAAAAATTTCTGACTTTCCATCTGTGATTAACAGAAATTAATACTTCAGACTTTTTTGTAAAGGGTAAAAAGAAAACATGTCAGGTCAGCATTTATAAGCAAGTTTAAATCAAACACAGCATGTCCAACACATCCAAGATTTACATAAACATTTAACACAAAATAAAGGTTCTATTATGCTAAATGTGTTACATAAGGGGGTACATGCAATATAAACAAGGTATTTTTCATACTAAACCAACCCAAGCCAACCCAGTTTCCAGTTACCAACTAGGGTTTTAGCCACAGGTTCAAAGAAAACAAAGATGGGGAAAGGGAAAGATCAAGAATTCCTTCCAAATATCAGTTTATGGCCGTTCTCATTTTCTTTACTGACAGTGCTGAGCACATTATTTCATGTCAAACTGTTTCTATTCATACTGGTCAGCAGAGTCTTTGGAGAAAAGATGCTTTATTTTTCGGGCAGAGAGAAGTAATAGAACTTAAAAGAAAGTAATTATTTTTCTTAATTTTATATAAGCACTTATGAAAAATAGAACACGATGACATTTAAATGGCTGTGCAACACAGACTTCTGCTTTTCAAGAGAGTTTGGAGGAACAGAGCATATGACAGCTGATCCTGCATAAGAACTGGGAGACTCACAAATTACCTTATCTAGATATTTTTTAACATGATTTAAAAATTTCTATCCATTTCCAGAAATAGATGGCCATGATTACACTCAAGCACACAACCGGCTTTCTTCCTCCAAGTATCTTACAAAAAAAAAAAAAAAAAAACCTCACAAAATATTTGCAATGTATTATTTGGTGGCCAATCAACAACTGGAGAGCCACTTGGATATGCTTAATTCCTTGACTTGGCTTATTTTATTACAAAAACTAACTCACAAATGTAGGATCTATGAAGGAAACAAGGTTTCCTCAAAAGCGGTTTGACAGGTTTCCCAGCCTCAAACTGTTTGAACCTTTCATGCTACTGGCATTTCAAAAAGACTGTGGGGGCAAAGCAGAGGTAGACTAAGTTACATGAAATAGCCTAAAGCAGGCACAAGATTAGCATGATGATTACTTTACATGTTATTGGCACCCATGGCTCAAAACTACATTCAAATTATGCTAATTCTGTAAAATCTGTGCTACTTTTTCCTGCAAAATTAGTGACTATTTTTCTTATTTCATTTAGTGGAGATGGACATACTCTTCAAAAAAGCAACAAGTATGTAAAGTACCATCAAATCTGACAATTCCAGACAGTAATAACAACATTCCAAACACGGTATTAGAATACTGCTGTACCTGAAAAAATTCTGCAGACATCTCCAAAAATGGAGCCTCGAAGTCTTCTTCATAGACTGACCTTCCTTCAAGACCTAGAATCATTAACATCTGGCAAGCATTTCTTATTGCGCCTCTGCCAAAAAGTAAGTTGTTAACAACTTGAGAAATCTATGTGCTTGTAAGACAGAGTACACAGCAGAATAACAACTCATAACACAATATTAGCTTTAATAAAAAGTAACAATAGAAAGTCCATTCTAATCTGTTCAGTACGTGACATTTTCAAGAACACTACAGCAGCAAAATTGTTTGGTTTTGTTCAAAACTAAAGAGCTGACAATGTTTATTAAGAATTTTAAATGCAATGACAAGGACACAGGTCTCAAGTTCTACTAAGTCATAAAATGATGGAAGAATATATTTTAACATATAAGAAATTAACCCAAAATACTACTTCAAAGAAAACTGCACACATAGGTCAGAATGGAGCAATTCAAAACAATTGCACACATGGAAGTTACTACACGAAGTTTGAGGTTTTTGGATGGTTGGCTGTTTAAAAAAAGCCAACCACACAAAATCTAAAAAAAAAAAAGAAAAAAACCCCAACTGAATGCAAAATAAACACCACCAAAATTTAAATATATCAGCAAGTTAATGAAAACAAAAGAACTGCATCTAGAAAAAGATTCCACTTTCTGGCACTAGGGGACAATACACAGCTGTAGCTGTGGAGTATTTTTCTTTTTCTAAATTACATGTTAGGCAATCTTGGAGAACTGCAGCCAGGGTAGCAAGGAGCTTACATATCCCTACATGCAACAGCTGTTCTAAAACTGGAGAAGCACAAGAAAACATGCAAATCTGCAATTCCTTCAGCTGCAGTATCTGCAGTGGGTGGTACAAAATTTCCACTTCTATTCAACCAACCAATGAAGCTGAGAAACAGATTTAAAACTTAGAGATGCAACTAAACTGCTGAGAAACAAACTCATCAAAACATGAAGAAAAGGAATTGGAATTAAAAGAGGAAACATCATAAAAAAATAAATGAAAAGGTACAAGAAAATTAAACAACCTCTCAGTACAGGGGAAATACAAGGTAGCAAGAGGCAGAAAATTGTCAAAACTCTGCTTTGTGATCAAATCCTCTGGCACAGTGTGATAATGGAGACACTTGATGAAAGTTTTCATAAAAAACCACAAGATAAATATTGAAAAATACATTATCAAGCTTCCCCATTTACCATTACGCTGAAATATAATATACAAATACGTTACTCCAGAATACAGAGAAATTTTAGTTGTGATCACAAGTGTGGTCTTAAGTAACAAATTATTTGTGTATGTTCCTGAGTCACTCTTGAAAAACTGACAGGTATTATTTACAACCAAAGACATTCACTTACAAACATCTTACCTGTCTACAACTTCTCCTTTCCTCTCTCTTGCAATCATATCCAGCAGAGTTTGCCTCAGGTGATCCCTGATGCAGCCATAACGCACGACTTGATCTCGAAAAATTATCAGGCCCAAGTTGTAGACATTCTCCACATTGTTTTGTTGCACATACACTCGGTCCTACAACAAGGGCATAAACAGCAATAAAATTGAGAATTCACTGCATCTCTGCTATTCAAAAGAACAAGAGATCAATTATTTCTCTGTAGTGGAACTATGACCAAATATATTTTTTTCCCTGTCTTAATAGAAAGAAATTATGTATACCCTCAAAATCAGTCCCATTTTCCAAAACTTCATTTACACTGGAAGTTCTACTGGGCTTAGGAGCATAAGCCTAGCATTTATGACTAAAGCATGCCAGAACAGATCTACAGCCTTCCCACTTTTTAGCCTGTGTGTAGAGGAATCTCCAGCTACTGACTAAATCCATAGCACTATTTGCAGGAGGTTTTACTTACCTACTCAAACCCTTCCATTCACCTCTTTCTGATCTTTAAGAAAAACTATTTAATTTCCTTCCTGCCTAATCTTCCTACCACTCCTTTTAGGTAAAAAATAGTCAATATTCAGTGAAATTTCCTGAAATAACATCGTTAGATAAAGAACAGCAAATATAGAGCTAAAACAAGAAGAGTTACAATCAAAATCTTTATGGATTAGTACTGCAAAATTGTACATAAGGCCTTCTGTAGACATCCTTCCTCCCACCCTCCCCAAACTCACTTTCATTCAACTTGAGCAATATTTCAAAACCTTGTTATGTTTCATTATAATCTCACCCATACACACCCCCCCCCCAAAAAAAGAGGGGGAGAAGAAAAAATTTGTTACATTTCAATGTATGTTTAAATTCTATCTCCCTATATAATCTCTGTCTATAGGAAGGATCAAGCTCCTCAACTACCCATTTTTTTCCACCTACCTTTAAAAACCAATGCTGATCCTCAGATCAGTATTTAAAGACTGCATAGCCCAAAATCCATCATACAGAATTGACTGAGAGCGCTAAGCGGCCCCCGAGTCTCTTACTGCTACCCAAACAAATGCTCCAGAAATTTGTCTCTCCTTTCCTCTCTCCCAAATTAACTCTGAAAAAAGGAAGGCTGTAAATAAAGTCAGTAGCAGGCAGAAAATGCATATATTTGATTAATAGCCACAACTAGGTCAGACCACTTAAAACAATATTAAGAACAGAAAAACTGAGTTTTTACAACCCCTTTCTGAGATGAGCAATCATTATTTTTGTTAATTTCTGTCAGGGCATAATCCATTCCTCTAACATCATAGTTTGGACAATTACTAAAAATACTGCTCTGCTACCATTTAAGCATCAGGACAATGACATCTGAAAAATCTGCAAGTTTTGTACCCTCACAAATCTGACTGGGATGAGGTTTTATAAAAACGTACATAGCTATAACAAAACAATAATACTAAAAAAAAAAAATCAAATTCTATGAAGGATAATGGTCAATTTATGAAATTAAGTATAAAGACTAGCTTCTCCCCTGGTTCCATCACTATCTGAAGTGCTTTATCACATTCAGAATTAGAGAGTAAAGCTATTCAAACACCTGGAAAATGAAACCATTAAAAGAAAAAATGTTATGCTTCAGACTGTGGAAAAAGTATTTCAAAACTGTATGTTTACATAAATTCCACAATTTCAAAAAATAAGAAGGAACACACAGCACACAATTTAGCAGCTGAATTCACATGGCAAAATTCTTCACATACTAATTATATGCCGGATTCCCACTTGGTGAACAGAGGAAAGTAAAAGAGCAGGTTCTGCAATTAATGAGTGATTTCCCACTCTCCGCCTTCAGACAGGCAGCGCTTAATTTAAATGAAAAAACAAGATGGGAACAGGTCAGATATGCCTACTCTGTGGCTCCTGAAGCAACTCCTCAGCTCTGTCTCAGAGCAAAACATTTACTAATTGGTCCCATGAAGTCAGCTCACTGACTTGTGGTGGGCTAGGTCTTTGGAATAGGTTACTTTTGTTTTTCTGTTATTTAGAAACAGGGTTGTTTATTTTACTTCCTTATTTACACACTTGCATCAAGAACAGAAGTAAATGTGATTCTCAAGTAAGAAAACTTAAAACACATTTTCAAAGAGATGAAAGAGCAAATTAAAAAGTAGTGTCTAATACTATATAACTTGAAAAGCATAGAATTATTATTTTAAAAAAATATTCAGGCCTCTGAAGCACAGGCAACAGGGTATCTAAAAGGATTAAAGCCACGGCCATGACTCATCTGCATAGCTTCTGTTGTGGCAGTGCTAAACACTGCCATTGTGAAATAGTAACTCCTCTCAGTTTATCAGCAGCCTCTGTAGTAAGCCAGACCTCTCTACAATACCCAAACCAGAGCAGTAACATTAACATTTCTGATCCTGCTGATTTGCTCATCCTTGGTAACAGATCACATTTGCTGGAAGCTCTCCCAGTCTAAAAAAAGACTCATAGAAAGCCCCATTTGGGAACAAGTTTGACTGACAAGGCTACACACTACTGAACAGAAATCACTTCCCACGGAGAGATGCAGCGGGTGCTTAAAGGTAAGAGTAACTTTCAGGAGACAAGGATGGAGTTTCAGACAGCAATTATTCATAAATTACAATCCCGCTTACACTGCAGAATAATTCTGATCTGAAGTCACTTACTGTAAGTACCAATAGCCACATTTTACCCATCTCTGCATGGATGCACTGCCTGGATGATGCAGCAGCCTTCAGACACCCTTGTGTATATAGTAAGTGTCTTTGATCCTAGTTCTGGAAATAAAAATAATACTTCTCCCTTTACCTTGCGTGTAAGCCATGGACAATGAGAGTCACCCATTAAAACTCACATATCCAACCTGTCAGTGCTGGCCTAAAAGAAGACACCAGCTTTGCGCACAGCAGAGATGAGAAGGGAATGCTCTGCCCTCTGAAAAATCCACAGCTGTATTTGCAGGAGCAACTGTTCACTTCTGAAATTGCGTAACTGGCACTACCCATACGCCTGTAATGCAGCCAGGGGTGTGACTGCTGCCCTCACACACCTGAAATTGCTTTAAATTTACAAGCACAAGTAGCAAAGACGAGACACCACAGAACCCAGTTTAACCCAGTTTCCATTAGACATTCTAGGAATACACACGCTCACACTGCTTGAAGAAAAGTCCAAACAACTCCACCTCCATTGCTCCCATTCCATACAGCAGCTGAGCAAAGCCTACTGTAGGCATATTTACCTACGCTGCTGCTGTGAGGCTGAATTTCAGATATGCCCAAATGTACTACACTACTTCAACATGTCTTAGTACCTGACTTGACTTAGCAAAGATGCTACTCAGCACATGACTTTACTGCTTTGGTGCCTCACTGCTTGTTGCAGAGAGTGCCAGAATTTACAGAGTGTATTACATCTACTCTGGCACCAATTACTGCAGCCTAAACATGTAAAAAGGAAGAGAGCTCGTGTCATAGCCTCAAAATCCAGTGGAACTACGTAAATTTGAAATTCAGTCAGGGAAACTGGAATGTCTCAAAATAATCAAGACTAATCTTTATTGTGCAAAAGGCTGCAAAACCTCACACTGTACCTGCAACAGAACTGAAACCAACAGACTTTTACCAGAGAGTAATCACAAGAGACAAGGTTATACACATTTTTAAAAACACAACTATAAGGCAAACCTGAGAGTGTCTTGTGGAAGAGGTTCTGCATGAACAATGAAATCCTGCCATAAACTCAAACAGGAAGTATTCTAGTCATTAAGCATCATAATGCACAAACCCCACAGTACAAAACAAATGCCTTTCTAAAAAAGATGTATTTGAATTGATTTTTTATTTTAGAAGCGGCAAAATTAAACAAAGAAAAGAAATAAAGGTGGTTTGGAAAGGTGTTTGTTTTGACTTAAATCATACAGGAGCCAATGGGTGAAACAAAGCTGGAAAACAAGCGTGGCATTAAAACAGATACAGTTTAGTTTAAGATGTAAAATCACTAGGCTGAAGCAGGAGTTCAACAGAGTAAGACCAGAATTCAAGAGGATGTTAAATGTTTTACTTTCACTGATGTCACAGTGTGGCCTGTTGGGCAATAGGTGCATTTCCTGAAACTGGTGAGTAATTGAGATGGCCTACAAAATAAGAGAAGGATTGGGTCATGCTTTACTTACAAACATATGATAATTGCATATACTTCTCCTGGCAGAACACAAGCATATCAATTTGCAATGCCTGGTGACTGAGGTTATACAGTGTTTGGTGCTTTTTTTAGATAAAATATTTTTAATGTCAGTTATATTAGATTTGCTTGAATAAAAATGTATAAATTACTTCTGACATAAGCATATCATTATAAACCTACATGTCATTCAGACTCAACATCAGAAAATAAGAACAAATCATTCCTTATTTTATAAAGTTCTTGAAAAATGTTTCTTTGAAAAGCAGTCAGGTCTGATCTTTCACACATGCATTATAATTTTGTGGTACTGGCAGCTTTTCCAAACCTTTTGAGTGAACACATGTTCAAGACTTAGAAGTTTCATACTTTTAGTCTCTTTTGAATGAAGAGAATTATGTTTGACTCAAGAGAACATCCTAGTGACAAAGGTGAAACTGCAAATCTCTGAAAATAGTCCTCTTTTAAACCACTGCTTATACTTGAATTTGTAATCAAAGCATGTATTATTGACAATTTGCCTTATGTCCCTCCAAGTCAAAAGGAGGTAACCTGCCCATTGTATTAGGTCTCCACACTAGATAGTTCTACCTAATAAAGACTAAAATTATAACTATAAACCCCATATTCCATTACAGAAGTTTAACAAACAAACATCAGTGCCCCTAAGTATATATAAGCATTTTGAAAGAAAATTTTGTTCTATTTTTACTATTATATTATAAATATATTTTATTGTGGATTTTTTTTTTTCTATTTCTGTGGGTCTTATTTTGGTACAAGGAAAAAAAAAAATCTGTGCGAGGCAAACAATTAGTCAAGCAGAGGCCTCAGCTGAACACCCACTTGAAATAATTAGGAACTGTCAAACAGCACACAGAAGGCTATGTAGTCAAGAGATATCCAAGCTTCTTTATTATTCTGTTCTGAATCTAAAAGATAACCAATGAAGTTCAATTTACACTTGTAGGAATTTTGCAGGTTTCCATCTCCTGACATTTTGGTGAGAAAGAAAAGGCTTGTTAGAAGTTTGAACAGCACTTGCAAGCTTCAAAACAAAGTCAAGGCATTGCTCTTCTGTACACAAAAAATACTTAGGAAATGGCTCTTCTGTCCCCCCAGGAGAGGTAACTGAAGCAGGCAACTCTTCCTCAAAGAAAAAATATTTTGGCCTTTAATATATTGATCAACCCACTAGAAGAAGGAAAGCTTATAAGCCAGTTTTCTCTGCCACTGTTTGAAGGATCAGAAATGTATTGATTTTAAGGGCAGCAGATAACATTGCATTATCCATTACTTTGGACCATCCAGCACCTCCTGTGCTGAAATATAATATTTGACTAAAATACAACAGTTACTCCCCTAGAAAGCTCTGGATTCCATCTTCTAACCTTTCTGAAAATTCGCCACTACCTTTGGTAGATTAATCTAATAATTACCTATTCTTGAATATGCCTAGATGCAGATAGCAGCAACTGATTTGTATTTGTCCTTCACAAACAGATCAGGGAGTCCAGGATCTCTCACAGCAAAGACAGTACATCTTCAAAATAATCTGTCCATCTGGCTTTTGGCACGATAAGATACACAAATCATTCAGTGTCACTGAAGGCATTTTATCCAGCACTCTATTTTTTGATATGTGGTCTTTTACCTACTGAAATAAAAGAAACCAACTCCCCCAACATGAAGGCCAGTAAATCCATTAAAAAAAATATGTTTGTGATTCTGTAATTACTCCAAGTTATTTAACTTGTAGTAGCTTATTGACCAAAGAGGACTTCACAGCTAATACAAATGTGGTCAATGTCACAGCATGAGATCTTTAACAGCAGTAAGGCAAGATTTTAACTCCAGTTGTTTAGCAAATAAGAGTACAATTCCAGTCAATCAGCTTTTTGGACCAAAAAAAGTCCATTATTATCTGTCCTTCACTGTCAAGTACTGCATTAATTATTATATTTAGGACAGTATTTTGGAGGGAAAAAAATTTACACAAAAACCACAGCATCTCAACACTTCCTATTGAAGTCAAAACCCTTGTCTAGAAGCTAAGCAAAAATACTCTCCTGCATCCTAGAACACCCCCAGCATTAAGGGAATTTTAATACATACAAACTATCTAAAGCATAACAACCCAGACATAAAAATGTCAGACCCTCTCTCTTCAAAAAAAAAAAAAGCTTTTTCCATTGGCTGCAGGTAAGAAATTGTGAGCATGCAAACAAAGATCACGTTCTATGTATACTGCTTAATCTTCTACATAAGTTCTTCATGAACAGCAAAGGATCCAACTAGAATTTAACATTCAAGGACACACACTGTACCTAAGCAGTTATCCCCTTCAAATCCTAAATCTTAAAGAACAACTACACTGGAAGTTTCAGGAGGCTTTACACCATCATGCTTTCCACAGTAAGAAAACACTACTAGCTGAACTAACGTCTAAAATCTGCCAGAATGGGTCTGACTAGCTTATTTTGTAAGAACTGCAAACTTCAACTATTTTTTAGATCCATTTTTCAAGTGACAATGAGATAACCTAAAAGATGAATCCAATTACAATTTTTCAAATGCCTGCAGCGGTCTTGCATGCACACAGAAAATTCTAAACAAGGGACAGAGAGCAGTCTTTGGAAAAAGACTGGAAAGCATGCCTTGGTTTTTACCCCTCTAGTTTACCGGCTTGGATTTGTCACAGACTAAATTTACTACACTGTTAAATGTGTGAAATAGCAGAATACCCACCATATACATCAGAATGTCTCTAATCATCACCATTGCTGTTTGATGATCATTCCACGCTTGGTTTAGTGTTTGTAGAAAGTTGTTATTCAAGGAGTTTAACACATCTTCTCGCACCTGAAGGAAAAAAAAATAAAGATGTATTGACATAAACTCAAGTCAGTTTCTCCTGCAGCATTTAAATCTTAAACATAGCTTCAGCACAAAAATTCTTGCTCCTCTGTGGATGTGAATTTTGCGAACAAGTTCTTGCTTTTCCTGGGTGCTGACTATCCCTACCTCATATTTCCCTTCTGTGGAAAAATAAGTAAGAAAAATCATGCTAAAAACAAGAGAAACAAAATAAACATGGGTTTTAAATTTCAAAGGAATTCCTGAAATCTCAAATGTTAAAAATAGTCTTTGACAACTCCTCAAAGCTTTTATTTCCTGTGTTATAATGTTTCAATTGCTGGTAATTTTACTATCACAAGTAATTTCAGAACATTGGGTAGTAGCAGTAAATGCTACAAACAGGAACAAGTACAGGTGGAAAATTGGCCATGATGACATTTAGAGAGACAAGCTGAGATAGCATAAAGATATAGCAAACAACAGTTCTGAAAGGAACCAATTGCTTGGTGAAGACCAGACTCTTACATTAATATCAACAACAAGACTTCATAGAAAAAAGAAAGACATCTTTGTTTTTTATGAATGTATTTGCAATTTGCAAGTTGATCTGTCTCATCAACTTCAGACTTCATGCCTCTCTGCCACTACTTTCCCTACTAATAAAAAACCCATCCAGTTTCGTATTTTGATTTTACACAGTAGGCATACATTGCAGTGCTCAAACTTGAAACCAATGTCAAAGAGAAACCTGTGGGAATGTATCAGAGTTAACAAAATGTGGGAATTGACTTTAGACATAACATGCAAAATATATTCTGCCTGCTGTTGTAACCAAACAGAATATGCACATTACAGATTTGCATGGATACCTGGCTGATAGTGTAAATTTCAGTATAGAGGTTCATACAGGGAAACAAAACACACACGCCAAACAGCCACAAGCTGCATCAACATCTCATGCAACCACCTCTTCAACCACAGGTTTCATTCTGTCATTTCAGTTTTATGAAGTTATTAGGCCAAACCAGGGTAACAATTCTGTCTGCCACACTACTACACTCACAAACTCAGATGAGCAAACTAGAGACAGAGCATGGCACATCTTCCAACACAATGGTCTCAAGAAGCTCTGGAAACGTATCCCAGTAATATTCACCTTGTTATTGCATCCAGGCAACAGAAGTATGCCTAGGTTGTTCAAAGCTTTCTTATATCTTCAGACACCTACTCTGCAGACCTGAGCAAGGCCTCTCCTCCTTGCTTTTGGAAAACATAATATGCAGTCATAAGCACTGCTTAGCCGACTCATTCTTTCTGATCATGATCATCATTTACACTCTGGTCTCCCAAATGTGTGCTCTGTTGTCACCCAATCCCCACAGTTTTTAGCCAAAACATAAATATGCATAAAAAACTTCAGCAGACATACTTGTGAAGAATTTGCAGAATCTCCCAGAATGAGAGAAACAAACATGACATGGTTGCTTCCACTTCTTTCAATGTATGGAAAAACATTGGAAACATTATTTGATAGCTCATCCACACTGATAAAATTTACCAAAGCATGATTAGATAATAAGCATAACTAACCAAGGGTAGTTATTGATCAATTTTATGATACCCTTTATTTTAACAACACGGATACAGTGTGCCTTTATAATTGCACACATCCCACAGCCATCACACTAATCCTGCTGGGCCAGCCAGTGCCAAGTCACACACCAGCTGGTAACAAAAAGGGGTGGATACTTGCCACCAGGTAGCAGTGACAACCTGCTTCCAAGCAGACACCAGCATGCTCTGCAACAGAGGCACCTCTGTTCCATATGGTATGCCACGTGGATTTCTGGAAATGGGCTTGAAATTCAGGAATGGGTGCTGTACAACAGAACTACCCTCAGTTTCCCTGTGAAAGCTTCTCAGTGACATTCTTCTAGGTTCATTTTAAACTGCAGAGAGGTTTGGAAAGCCATTCTTTCAGCTGCTACAAAAGCCAACCAAACTATTGCCAAGCAAATTATTGCTTACAACAACTTTCTAGTTAACAAGTGTTCAACACATTCCTTGTATGGGCCATTAATTCAAGCAATACTACAGGGAAACTGCTATAATGCACAAAACATCTTAGCCATGCAAAGGTGCAGAGTCACACTACTTTGGTAGAATAAATGATCTGAAGTAAAAAAATGTGTATGCCCGCACTCTTTGAACAAGAGAAGAGACAGCTGCTACTCTGCCAAAGCCTTAGAAAATTTCAGTCTCAAGGATTTTCATCAGCAGAATGTTACTTTCAATTAGCTGAGCACCATGGTAGTGACTTCTGTGACAATATTGCTGTTATGAAGTAAACTGAAGGGAAAGCCAGCTTAAATAGGACTGTCCATATACAGACCCACTTGAAAATAAATTAGCAACTTCATAATATATGTAAGGTCTTCTTATAGTTGGGGCAAGGATGATATCTTGCGTATAACTTCAGGCCCAACTATATTTTATACTGGATACAGCTCTTCAGGAAATACAGAACCCTTCCCCCAAATAAGAGTAGTTTGTTGGCATAAGCTTTCAATACCTTTAAAGAACTCTTTATTAAGTGTACATAAAGAAGACTTATGGCGTACTATTTCTCTCTTACAGTGCCTGGCCTGATGCAGCAGCACAAACAGTTCAATTATGTAATTTCCACTACTGTAAAGACAGCTAGAACCTCCTGGGGGGAGCAGAAGAACAGAACAGCACTTTCTGAACTAAGGCCTCAAGCTCTCAGAACTTTTATTATAGTTTCTTTTAGAAAAATCCAAGTAGTCTAAAAGATTATATTCTAAAACCTTAGGAGTCCCAAGTAGGTTAATGGATTGACTACCAGAAATGTCTGTTCATCCCTGCAGCTGCTATCCTACTGCTGAAAGGAAAAAACAAATACTGAAGAATACTGGGGATTCTGCACTGTCACGTACTTTCGAGCAATTCCCTCACATCCTTTTGCCCTCCATATAATAGCAGACTTGCTCAAGATCATCTGAAAACATCATTAAGAAAATATAAAGGCAGATAACACTTCATACATTGTCAGTCAGGCTCACAGTACACTCTAATGCTCAGTAGGTAATTTGCGTCCTACACAACTCCTCATGTCATTCCTCCCTATTTCATTGATGTTATGGAAATAATTTCAAACTCCCTGATGGAGATGACTCTCATCTCTCCCTTTTCTCTGCAACAGTACAGTAAGAGCAAATTTTAAAGCTTGCAAAGGATCCCAGACATAACTTTCCAAGTCCCAGAGCAGACACGCTTCTTTCAGCCTATACCTGCACAAGCACCCCACAGCATTCCTTCTGCACTGAACACTACCACCATGACCAGCTCTGTGCCCTCCTGACCAAATGTGTTCTCACATGTCTGCCTGTACTGTTATTCTGAAATAGCAGGTACTGGACAGACTCCTGAGGGACATCACTCATCACTGATGGCCACCGGGACTCTGAGCTGTTGACCACAGCCAATGGGTGCGACCACCAATTTCTTACCCATTTAACTCCACTCACTGAATCTCTTTCCAGTTTAGACAGAAGGAGGTTTTGGGGGGCCATGTCAAAAGCTTTACAGACGTCTAGAGAAATGACATCTGTAGCTCTTCCCTTGTTCACTGATGTGGTCACTCCTTCATAGAAGGGCACTGTGTTGGCCAGGCAAGACTTGCCTTTAGTGAAACTGTGCTGGCTGTCCCCAATCACCATAGCTCCTAGGGGGATCTGTTCCATGATCCTCCCAGACACAGAGGTGAGGCTGACAGGCTGTAGTTCCCAGCGTCCTCCTCTCTACAGTTTTGAAAGAAGGGTACAATGCTTCCCCTTTTCCAGTCACCTGGAACTTCACCTGACTGCCATGACTTCTTAAATACCATGAAGAGGGGCTTGTCAACTACATCAGCCAACTCCCCTCAGGACTCTGGGATGCACCTCATTGGGCCCCACTGATTTATGCATAAAAGGAACATTAAAAATATTATCCTGTAAACTTTTTAACTTCAACTTCTTCTTTTACTGTAACACAAATGATGCTGCTTATCATCAAATGGTTTAGAGAGCTGTAAACTAATCTCTGTGTTTTAAAAACACTTAACAACATTTGTGTGAAGTAATAAGACTAGGCTTGAGAAGTGTGAAGGAAGACCATCCACATCAAACTACAAGATTGTCAATGGGCAAGAAAGGGAGAAATCTGTGAAGTACCAGATGCATAGGAATTAAATACTTGAATTAAGATGAAAAGTTTCAATACTTTCAAAATTCAACAGTATTTTTAAATAGCTCTACATGTACTACACTTAAATAATTATGTCAATACACAGGTAAAGACAAGTTTTAGCATGTTCTTACCCTGTAGTAAAAACAAGGTAGCTCAAGACTGCTGACTTCTCTCAGTGATGCAGAGTACCTGGCTCACTACCACCATCATAACACAGCCAGAACCTGGTGATTTGGAACTACAAACCATTGGGGGGATGCAAGTCTAAAACCAAGCATACTTGATAGTACCTCGCTTGCATCACCTTGTCTTGATCATATTTGCACCTATTATTTTATTTACAATTAAACAAGCTGTAAAGACAGTCCACTGTATAATGTCTTCCTGTTGAGAAGTTAAATACTTTTCTCATTAGTGTTTGGTTACTAATTAAAATGCTGAATAAGCACAACTTTCACCTGGCAATTAAATAAGCATAAAGTGTAAATACAACTCGTAACCATGCCTAGCCAAAAAATGAAGGCTTGTGCTTTCCAAGCTTTAAAACTACTTGTAAAAGCAACTGAACATACACATTGCCTCTACCTAGTCTCTTCATCTATTGTTAATTAACCAGCATGACTGGAATACCACCAGAATGCAGATTTTTTTCTAAAAAGATAACATGGAGCTCTGGGCAGCAAATGACAACTATGGCTCAATGATTACTGCAATTTCAAATTTGAGGTTGGCTCCTCAGCAGTGCTCCCTGAACTGAGTATAGTTCTTCAGTAAAATCTATTCATCTGTGAACACTTCCATTTTTATAAAAATTACGAAATTTAATGAACAATATTTCAGCTGGCAAAATTCTCCTCTTCTAAATTCCAGCATCCACCACTGATTCTCTGAATAGAAGTCTTACAAAGACTTCTGATGAGAGCATTTATTGTTCACTAGCTACTCAAAATTTACCAGAGAATTGCTCTTGGAAAGAGACAGAGAACATAAAAGATTTTGCTAAAATTTCCATGACAAAATGTGAGGTTAAACAAAACTTCTTTTTTATCTATCTTACAACAAGTACTAATGGCACAAACATAAGATGTCATTATAGAACTGATCCTATTCTTGATAAACAATGCACTTGTTTTTCCATACTTCCATCTATAAGTGCCTCAACATAATGTGTCTAAGCAAACATTCAAAAGGGACAAACAGTAGCTTTGATTCTATATAAGTTTTTGTTATTGTTCAGAAATTTTTGGCATAAGTCACATTTTTTTAGTCTTTTCCTTGGATTATTTAATTTATAGCTGGCATCATCAGAATAATTTAGCCTCTAACTCTACAGCAATTAACTACTAAAACTCAGTTAGTCTTTCAAAAAGCTTTGGTCATCTATTTTTATGTTACCCACACACACGAATATAATTCAATTAATCACATTAAAGATCAGAATACTAGATCATCAGATAGATTTTTTTTTTTAAAGTATCAGATACAGGAATATTAAGTGTCAGAAAGGCACTTCTCCACACTGCTATCTGTGCAGTCCCCTCAGCCTCTGCACTGAAAGTACAAACTCAGAATCTTCTGCTCTTTTGTCACCCTGCCACAATCAGCACTTCAGAATAATTAATTCTGAAAATGCATAATTTTTAATATACAAAATAGCTAGGAACTAAGATAAGTTGCAGAATACATAGGAACAAAGATAAAAAACACCCCTCAAATTAAACCAGGATAAACTAAAGCCTAGGAATAATAAAAGTTTAGTGCCATGACTATTAAGTGCATAGGCATATACAAGAACAAGGCATAAAAAGCCTCAGCCATTTGCCACATTTTATATGAATAGTACAGATTATGAATGCACAGATAATGAAACCAGAAGTCTTTGAGAGTCACAGATGTGCTACAATTATAGAAAAGAACTGCAAATTATTTAGCCACTTCATAGAGGATATCTCCTCTGGCGCAAACAGTAAAAAAGCCCCACATTCAAAGCAGTTTTAGACTACTTGTCTGGACCACATCTTTGAAAACTAAGATTTTAGAAAAGAAATAACACATTTCTCTGCCACAGCAGTAACTCCAGTTGGAATGCACAAGAAAGTCCCCAAGCACCCTGCATTATTCAGCCATAAATCTCCCATCCATTCTCTGTAATTCAGCCAGAAGCAATCATCCAAGACACATGATGGTCTCTGACTTTCCTTTTCAGATCTTGTAAAAACAGGACAAAAACTCGGATACTCCATCTGAACCCACAGCCAGTAAATGGGATCATAGCGGACACGCATCTCCCTGCTATGGATGTTTCCATGAGGAGTAAGGCAGGCATCTCCCATAGGCTTAGAATCCTACTGCCACAAAATATTATCTGGAGTCCTAAAAAGCGAGTGTTAACTTTTTCCACTTACATATTCATTAATCAATTCCAAACTTCTCTCAAAGACTACAGAGGTGATTCCATGGTTTAACACAAGACCTGAAGATTCCTTTTCTCAGATGATACATCTTCAGAAACAGAGTTTCTGCATGTCATTTTGACTGACTTACATGGTTTTGCGAAGGCTGCCATGGCAGAATGTGAATTACTCAGAACTTTTGCTATTGCTGAGCTGCTGGTTTTGAACAGTGCCTACCGCCTCTTCAAACAGCATAATCCCAGCACAACTGTCTCATTAACTTACGAATTAGTTCATTAGCCCATAACAAACAAGTTCTTACATTAGTATTTATTTTGTTCCACAGATGAAAAAACTGACTGGCAAACAACACGAAACTTGGCCTAAGAAAGTCACAAAATGCCACCAAAAATGCCACAAACCTTTAAAGAAAATTATAAGCTCTTAACGGTTATTCTTCAAAAAAAGTTGTTTCCTGTTACACATTTTCGAGTGCTTCCTATGGTCTGCCTTATATCAGTAACTTACACTTACAACAAACAGTACCTGGAACATGAAATCATTTGAGCTTGATGTTAGCTCTATGCTACCATTTTTGAGAGAAGCTACACAACTGCAACACAAAGTATCATAATAAAGTTAGATTTTCTGTCATTTAAGTAACTGTTCAGAATTCTTCCATATAAGACACTTCTATTTTAATTCATAAATGGACAAACCTTGTTTATTAGATGCTCAGTGACCACTTCTCTTAGTCCAGTGTAGAGTTTCTCACCATGTTTATGCAACACCATTGTATAAGCATTTCTATACAGCTCCTCAAAACTGAGACCGCTATTGTTCTTACGCTGAATCTCTTGGATTGCATTTTTCAGAAGATCCCAAATGCTGTTCACATATTTCTCATCCATAGTCATCTGTAAAAATAAAACATTATGTTACTGTTTAGAACAAGAAAAAAGAATATAGATAATGAGGTAATTGCTCTGCCCCATCTTGTTGATTCCATTATCACAAGATTTCTCAAACTTTATTAAAAGAAAAACAGTATTTATGAAACTAGTACAGATTTCAAGGAATATTTATGAAAATTGTTATTTGTAAAAGTCTAATGGTTTTTCATTTCAGAGCTGCAAATCCCCAGAATCCAACTCCAGAGCCATCGCAGGTGGAAAGGCAGGTAATCGTGGACACGAGTCTCCTCCCTACTCTTCTTCCACAGTGTTAACACTTGATAGATAGTTAACTCTCATTCCATATTAACACATCATTTGGCACCTCATAATCTGTACTGCTTAATCTGGTCTTCAGATGCTGAAAACTTCAGTAAATACACAGAAAGAAAGAAAAAAGAAGGATTCAAAAGAGAATATATAGAAATAGTCTCAATACAACAGTAAACTTCTATCTAGTACTTAGTGTGAATAATTTCACAGCAGTGCTTTAGGTGCTTCAGTATATGATGTTTAATAGATAAAGCAGTATCTGGGATTGCAAGTAAGTGCAGCAAAAAAAAAAATCAGATGTCAGTATTGCTTAAAGTCTGTGATTCAGCCAAGTTTCATCACCCAAATGAAAAAAAAATCCCAAACACTTTTAAACTGAACCACTTTAAAAAGCAATGTTTAAAGTTAAGTTTGGTTTAGTTTATACAAAATCAGGAACTGATTTAGCATTTTATAACTAAAGAAAAAGGCTGAAGAGAGAAGGGAAAAAAGCTACTATTGCCAGAATTACTATGGGAAGTGAAAATATCCCAGAGTCTATCAATACTGTCAAAGTAGCCTTGAAAATAGGAACTGAAAGTATTAAAAGAATAACAAATAATGGTATGACATTATAGAGGAAAATCATGACCAGCTCTAATCTACCTCTCCTTCTTCCACCAAAACACACTAAAGTGAACAGAGGAAAGATATGAAGACTAGATTTGACTGCATTTGTAACCAAACACAATTATTTAGCAGATTTTTTTTCATTCCAAGTATATTTTAACATATATTTTCAAAATATCTAATCAAGTTTTCTAGGCATGATAAAATCACAATAAAGATAAATCATTCACTTCCTTGGAAGGGAATGGGCTTCTGAATAAAATCAAAACAAGACACACAATCTTCTACCCTGCTCATCTTTTGGAGTTTTGGTTAAATACAAGGATTTTTATTATAAAAATAATCCTATTGCTACTTTTTCCTCTCCTCTAAGATCCACTTGACTACTAAACTCTATGTACCCCAAACTTAAGATGTGTCATTACATATCTAAAAGCAAAAGCAAAATAAAATCACAAACATGTTGAAAAATTTTTAGCTCCCTATCTCCTAAAAGCAAAGCCTCAAAGTAACAGACGAATGGCGAATGGAAAGTCACAGATCCCTCCACAGTTCTTCCTCATTCTGCTATGCACAGCATTAAAAGGTCAGTAATTTTGGTTTTAATTTGCATTTGCTACATTGGTGCTTCTTCAGGGAAGTTATTTTCTATTGCCTTCCTGAACCAGCAATTTTACAAGTACTGATAATGAAGGCAACCATTCAGATTTGTAGACAGCAATCCAAGTAAAAGCTTTTCAGCTTTCCTTTCAAAAAACCAAGGTTTTGTTTTCAAACAAAGCAAGACTCCCCCTGCTAATCAAAAAACTCTCAGCCAACACAACTTTTTTATCTCAACTGCAGTTTAATTGCACACTGTATTCTAAGAAAAGGTATGATCTGTATAAACCAGGCAAATCACTGTGCACCAGTTTGCCGAGGTATTACAGCGCTTCTGTTTCTGGGTTGGTCACAGTGAACATCTCCGTATGTTACATACGGAGATAAAGCAGCACATCTGATAATTCACATCCATTCAGCAAGAAGTAAACTGTTTAATTATTGTACTTTTAATCCAAATGCTAGTAAAAAGATGAAGGAATGATTGGAGCAAATAATGCTGCGAAGTCCCTGAATACAAACAAGAACACAGAGCTCTTTCCCACTTAAAAATTGACACACCACGAGCTACTCTGAAAGCACAAGAAGGTCCACATAAGGTTATTTTAAGGAGTACACATCTCCATAGGATAAATATACAGAAATATATGAAAAAGTATTATAAAATTATCTTATTACCTTTTAGGATTAAGCATTAAAAACTCTGCTTTTCAATGCACCTTCCTATTCTGCTTCTGACTCAGATTAACATCTGTGAGGTTTTATGGGAACAGGTTTGCTCAAGTTCTAGGATATCAAGTTAGAAGAGCACTGCCTTCCAAAAAGATCTAGCATAGCTAACTTGTTTGCAGCAGTGTTTTCTAACAAAGCAAAGACTCCTAATACTTTAAATAATTCCATTCTACTTGGCAGTAAATCACTGCAGTGAAGTTTGAGCAAAAATGTATTATTTCCTCTCTGCTGCTGAAAAGTTGTTTAGCATTTGAGCAGAAGAGGTCTTCCTGTATTCTCAAGGGTATGTAAAAATTGCAACGACTAAATCTATTCTTGGATTATTTAACTCTTAGGTTTATCTCTTTTCATCCCCATTCCTTAAGTCAGGCTTGTAGGCAGATTTAAAATCCAAACAAATAACCAGTAAGTTTTTGATGCTGCTGGAATACTGGCATTTTTCAGAATTCTCTACAAAAGCATCTCTGAAAACAAAACTGCAATCCTAATCCCTCAGTCTGACCCAACAATGAAGATTTATGCAACTCTCTAGATCCCTAGCAACAAAGTCTGTAAGTGATCCACTTCCACAAATACAGTATCAGAGCCCCGATGTTTTCCTGTGTTCATTCCCAGATTTCTTCTAATGGTTATATTTTAGAAGTGAAATCCACAGTTAGAACATAGTTGCCTTGCTTGTGTCTTGTATTCTTGCAGATTTAAGCAGAACCCAGACTGCTGCTTCTGCTGGTCTTTGAAAAAAAACACACAGGTTTGGAAAGGCTTTCAGAAGCAAAATCCCAGTAATTTCAGTAGGGTCTACACCCAGATTCACCAAGATAGTAAGAAGCCAGTATCCAAGCAGAGGAAATGTGTTAATGTACTTGCGCTTATCTGAACATTACCTTTCTTGGGGAATGGGAAAGCGACCAAGTCTGTTATTGGCAGGAGAGAGAGCTGTTTATAAGAAGCCGCTGGTTGGAAAACTTCCACACACTGCTGCCCAAATGCTAATGACTCAAAGATGCAACTCAAGCACAAACATCTGAACTCAGAGTGTAGCACAAGTACATCTTGAGGAAATTAGACTGTCAGTGTACACGAAAGTACAATCATTTCACAAAAAAGAGACTGCAAAGGACTCAAAAGGTCCTTTATTCCACAGCGCAGGATCAGAGACACTCAAGCCCCTTCCTTAACAATGTTTGTCTACCCTATTAAAATCATCAAGTCAAATAAACACTGTCAGCAATCTATTGCCATTATCACCTGTAAAGCAGGTAACAGTCCTGAAGAGACTTCTCAGCCTCTCCCTCCTAGAAGCTTACAGACACTACCTCTTCTGAGTAACCCACCAGCATTTAATCAGAACAAGCAAACAGCTCAAATCTGGTTGTTTTCTGATTAACATGTAACTTCATACAAAATGTTATCCACCCCTTTCTAGTCATGTAGTTCAAAGGGAAGTGCAACATCCCATTCCTAGGGGGAAGGAACAACTCCATGCATTAATGCCTGCTGGGGCCAAATGGCTGGAGAGCAGATTCGGCAGAAAAGAACCCAAGGCTCTTGGTGGACATCAAGCTGATGACAAACCAATGGGCCCTTGAGGCAAAGATTAATGGTATCCTAGGCTGCATCTGGAAGAGTTGCCAGCAGGCCAAGAGCTCTACTCAGCACTGAAAAGGCACATGTAGAGCACTGTGCCCAGTGCTGTGCTCCCCAGTATAAGAGAGACGTGAACATACTGGAGAGAGTCCAGTGAAGGGCCACAA
Organism: Struthidea cinerea; assembly: GCA_013397865.1. Lineage (NCBI taxonomy): Eukaryota > Metazoa > Chordata > Aves > Passeriformes > Corcoracidae > Struthidea > Struthidea cinerea. The sequence goes on from VZTI01003805.1 coordinate 3,287,007, forward strand.
ATGACCCTCTGGAGCACCTCTCACAGGAAGGACAGAGTCAGCCTCTAGAGCCAGCCTAGAGAAACCCTGCAGGGATCAAATCAGTGTATGTAAAATCCAAAGGAAGGGTGTACTGGAAAGGGAGCAAGCCTGTGCAGTGGTGGCCAGTGACAGGACCAGATAAAACGGGCACAAACACAAGAGATTCCTCATGAACATCATGAAAACTTTGTTGTTGTGTGGGTCAGCAAGTACTGGCACAGGTTGCCCAAAGAGGCTGCAGGGTCTCCATTCTTGGAGATTTTCCAAAGCCATCTGGATACAGTCCTGAGAAATCAGTTCTAGGCGACCCTGCTTGAGCAGTGGGGAGGACACCATGACCTCATGAAATGCCTTCCAACCTCAACCACTGGGTGATCTGGTGATACACATTACAGATGTAGGCTGAGGAAGCCAGAAAACCAAGGCTTCCTGAGTAAATGTGACCTTTTCAAACCACCTGCACCAGTCTTCCAACGGAAATGCATTGTAGGATAACAAAGGTGAGCAACAAAATACTTGTGGTCACCAGCAGAACCTGGCATTTGTTCCCTAGCTTATACCAACTACAGTCAAAAAACAACACTGAAACTCCCAGATGCAAGAACATCCAACATACCTGCTGCCGGAAATCCGTATTACTTTACAGAAAAATAAATGCTTTGGGGTATAATTTCCATTCTATTTACTTTAACTTTTACAACAGTTTCCTCTGAACACAACCTCATTCTATATTCCTGTCTGTTTTTTTATCTTGTCATCATTTTGCCCTTAACACTACAGAGCTTGCTCCTCTTATATAACCATGTTTGAAATGCTGTGAATTGCAAGGAAAAATTACAGGAGTAAGCTGAGAGCCTGCTGAACTCTTGATAGTTTACACCACCTTAAAGCAGCTATTTAGTCTTCTTAACAAGAGGTGGTTAAGAAAGAAGTGAGAAAGAGGTAAATAAACATCCTACAGAGTGTCAGCAGTAGTATCCACAAAGGTCCACCAGCAACAGTACTCTCAAGACTAGTGACCAGACATAGCTTCTCATCCTTCTTGCAGAAGGAATTTCTAGACAAGTTCTATAAAGTTCCCAGAAAGATCTCAGACCAAACGGCCACTGTTAAACCTCAGAAGTTTTAACAGACTGTCAACACACTTGCAGGACATTTTTACTCTCAAAAAGGTTGCAAACACTACTATTCAGTTCTTCTACATCATAGCTGCAGAGTGTTTATCACGATTCTACACATTAGCAGGTGAAACACGTCAATCTGAAAGTGGCTACTGCAGAACAAGGCTACTCAAAGTTTTCAAAAAAAGCAACCATCTGCCTCATTCCTTTCCATGACATCCTTCACAGGTCTAATACCACAGAGCACAGGGACAAGAACCAACTGAAATTACAGAATACAAGTGTTTACATTCTCTACCTTGAAGGAAGTGAGTGGATACCAACAATTAAAGTTAGTTAGCAGCGCTGGGAGTAACATCTGCACCTAATAATTGCAACCTATTCTCACTCCTCCATTTCCTATCCCTCAGCAGAAAAAACAAGAAGGGTCTGACTGCTGTCATCTAAAACTGCCACCACAGGGGCACAGTCCGTGAGGCAAAAGAGACTGTCACCAACAGTCTTCCCTTCCACTGCAAGACAGGGTATTCATCAAGATGGTATTAAATAGTCTGTTACACAATAACTCAGTATCCCTAGCCTGTATCCTTCATTCTGGATGAAGTTTGGCTGAGGTTATCCAGAGAAGGGCAAGAGCAGCACATTTCCTGCCTCAGAACCTAATCACTATTTGAATTTTTATAAACCCTTTGAATATTGTTAATTTAAAAGACAAGAATTTACAATGACAGAGATATATTGTCTAGCATTTGCTCCAAGAATATCTCTGGCAAATGGCATATTAAGATATGGAACTACATTTTTTTCAGCTACAGAGCAGATAAAATGTACTCTTATTAATGTCAAATGGAGAGCTCAATATCCACACTTTTCTGAGTTCTGAAGTTTTTCTCACTATGTAACGATGAGTATATCTGGAAGAGGATGCATGGGCTACACACACTCTCCCACAAAAAAACCCAACTGATCTCTGAACAATCAAAACCACCACACACAAACTTCCACAAAGTTCCTCAGCAGTGTTATCTGAACAGGTTGACTGTGACACACCAAAAACATGACTGGAAGCTAAGAGAAGAAGCATGAAGAAAGTAAGGGGCACCCTGTCTCACTGCTCTTCTCCTGAATCTGGGCTATTAATCTTAGGACATCTGTCAAGAGTCACAGGGAAGTCATAGAAATGTGCTACCAAAACTGTCCTAATAAGTAAGACACCTTTTGCTCCTAAGTGACCTTTAGCAACAATCAAAGATGACAATAGAGTATTATCCACGTCTCCTAAGGAGTGTCAGGAAATGCCCATTACACTACTATACTCCCTCAGAGGGTGTGTGTGGTGGGGGAGGAATCAATGCCTATAGCTTGCTTATGACATCTGCCAGTTGTCATTTACAAGATTAAATACTGACACAATTTTTAATATCTGTGTTTTGTTCTTCACTCTTCCATTGATATTCAAGCATTGCCCTTGTTTGGGTGGACAAACCCTACAATAAACTTCTCCAGATTCCTCCTGCAGGGAATATTCACAGCCTGCACCATGTTCCATTCCGGGCTCAGAAGATGAGCTGAATAACCAGTGCTGAGTGAAATCCTCTGAAGGCCAAGGGAAGAATCAGCTCGAGTCTCACCCTCAAAGGCTTGAGCCTCTGCAGGTAGGGCTCCATGACAATACTTAATCGGTAATAGAAATGCAGGAATTGCAATATCCACCTCTCCTTCCCAGGCTTTACTCAGCAGAAGCAAGCAGAACATGCAATTAAATCAAAGAGGAGTCCTCCTTCTCAACTGAAACATCCAAGAGCTGCAGCATTTTAGGCAAAACCCTTTCCTTCTCCACTTTGCCTGAATGGGTTCTGCAGCACTGAAAAGCTGTTCTGCCAGCACGGGGTAGATGGGTTAATTAGCCTAAAAGTGATTGCACCTTAAAAGAAGGAGTCACCTCCTGCACAGTGATTGACAGACTTGGTTTACCTCCAAGGCGCTGTCTCAGAGCACGCTAGTCTCTTCACAAGACAAGTGCTACTGTGGGGTAGGAGCTTGAAGAGGAAAGGGGGTTGGCTGGTTGGTTTTAAGCTTTACAGCAAAATGTAATATGCTCCAAGAACTTCCTTTGCTAGTAAATCCCAGGAAACTAGATTTGTTTCTTGTCTCAAAATGTAACATTTGCCTGCATAATGGCTAGGCCTTACGGGAGTTTCACTACACAACAGCAACATTTAACAGCCTATTTGAAAAGTTTAAAACAAGTCTTTAATAGAACATGTCATACTGCAGCAACAGTTTTGACATGTTTAGGCAACTGAACAAAATTAAGGATCATACGCTCATTTATCTTTCATATTTTAGGAACTAATTCAGAAGAATGAGACTAATCCTGAACTGCCAACATACCTCTCTTACTCCAGATTTCAAATTCCCTTTAATACATTTTTTTTCCCCAAATTTTTGCCCTTCCTCATCTTTAGTCCTGGAAATCCGTAGAACATAAAATGCCGAAGGGGAAAAAAATGAGAACAACAACTCCTCCCAAACACCTGCTTCATCTGAACTATGAACTATGTAAATTTGAGCAGCCATCACTTACCAGATAAACACAAGGCTAAAGATAAATAAACCTTTTGTTTCATTTCTTTAAAAAAATGCAAAAAACTGAGACACTCTGAAGAGGGAAACAAATAAACTGAAACACAAAGTTACACAGTGGTGATTCTGTGAACATAGACAACTTTCCTCTTACAGACCTTTGCATACTTTCCCAACACTATCCCATACTAACGAGCAACTACAAAATAAGTTACACTCCCCCAAAATCAACTTATGGGTTCACTTTGCAATTTATGATGTTCAACTCACAAAATGCACCTTCAGTCACTCTATTATACAGATAAAAAGAACTCTCATTAATACAGACAAAAGCAGAATATTACTTGTCTGAACGGGCCAATGAAAAATGAATGCTGGCTCACCAATCTCATTTTTCATCCACTTATTGGTATATATGGATTCACACAGAGCAGTCTTCAAGGTTCTCTATAAAAACTGTATCAGCTGGTTAAGTAACAACTTGGGATAATCAAAGTTGGTAATGCTTGCATCTGTGATCACTCACACAAAGCTTAACTCTGTCTCTTCCACACTCATCTGCCTCACTACTTATTTCCCACAAGACCCAATAAACATATGCTTTATTCAGCAAGGATTAACGGATGTTGTCATCCAACAGGACTGGATACTGAGGAAAAACAAAGAAAAAACACCAAAATTAAGTTCTTTTCAACATAAACTTTCTAAGATGCTACTATTTACACTAAAGACTTTATTCTACAGTTGCATGCTTTGCCCAAAGAGGATAGCAGAATAGTGTTTCATTAACATACAGAAATCCAAGTTTTTAAATAACATCTTTTTTTTCCCCAACATGTGCAGACAAATCTAAATGCCTTTCAAATATCAAAAGGCATTAGCTGTAAATGAGTAAATCTCCCGTGCCACAATGCAAGCTTCTGCCCACCTGACATTACATTATGAAACTTGTTTTTAAAAAAGTTGTATTTAAAAGAAAACAATTAAATGGTTTTGTTCAAGCTTCTAGAAGAACTGAACTGATAAGAGGCTAAATCTAGGAAGTTCTAGCTCAAAAGATAGCTGTCACTGATATAGAATTGAAGTGCTTATACAGCCAAAAGAGTGACATTGCCTGTATTATTAACCAAGGCTCTTTCAAAAACATTCAGTGACATTTCTACAGTGCTCATTACTACAGCACCTGAAAATGGAGGACTATAAAACACCTGCAATGAAACAACTGATCTCCCAAGAGCACTTCACACTAACAAGGGTAAAGAAGAACTGTCTATCCTGCTGTATATATACTATGTACTGCTGTATATTGTCTATACTTTTACTTCTTTGAAAACTCAGAGTGGAAGTCCAGATTTAAGTTCACAGTTCAGAAACTCTGATCTTTCACCTTTAGTTTTGCAAATCAACAGAAGCATTTTCAGACCTGAAGTTAGTTTTTGACTCATTTTAGTAGATGTACTGTCACTTATGGTGCAAATAACATGCGGGGGAAAAAAAAAGTGTATTGCTTAACTCAAGAAAAATCCATTCTGGGTGAAACAGAGGAAGAAATATAAGGATTTGACATGAAAGATCTGTTTACTTCCTCTGTCCTACCCAAAAGAATAAAAACTATTATCAATATTTTGAAGACTAATGAGAAGTTCAGAGTCCTCTTGACTCACTTCAGAAGTAGTAATCCTAAAACAACTTTCCTCAAATTAAAGCTTTGTTTCTATGCTAAACAAAGTTGGTGTTAAAAGAAAATATTTGAACCTAATTAGAACAAAAGAATACGGAACAAAGAAAAGCTGGATTTCTGGGAGTGCATCATCCCTCTCACATGTCAGTAAGACCCTGGAGGTCTAAAAGGTGTGAGGAGGGACAGGTACAGCTCAGCTGTGTGTCTGTGGCTGTCAAACAGGCTCTTGGAAAAGGTGAAATAAGACAGTGCAAACAGTGGCACAAAGTTTTATAAATTACTGGGCACGCCTTTTCCCATTTACAAACAGGGACAAATCCTAAAAATTTCATTCAAGTCATTTAGCATTCCACTGCAATAAAAGCTTGTAGGAGCCAAGGACAAGCTTTTCAAAACCTGAGAACTGTGTGACTGTGAGCAAACTACACAAAGTATACTCGCCTGCAAATTTCCTCAAAGGAGCTTACTAGAGATAAGAGGCCACGTGCAGGCTCTTACACTGTGGCAGAAGGAAGGTGAATCATTCCTCTTCCACTGGAGTTACTTCCAATTTACTAAAGACTTGAGAGCACAAAGGGAAGTTGTTTGCTTACATATAACCTAACAAGATTTGCTAGCAAAGACTGAAGATCGCTGAAAATCTCAAATTTCAATGGGATTTAGGTCCCTGACTCTCTTCACTTGCTTTTACAGTAGTGTGGGACCTCAGTATTGCAGGTAATGTGCAGCAGGTTGTCTCGAGAGCGCCATAACTGACAACAGGCCACTGTCAGCAGAAGCAGCACCATTATACCCCAGATCATTCCTAACTCTAAACTAATAGAAATACTGTTTTTAACCTAGCCAAAATAGATTAAAACTTTGATTCAGTATGTGACCATGTGTCGATTTAGTTTTAAGACCATCACCCAACAAACCCTACAAAGTAGAAATAAAAAGTCTTAACTTAATAAGGGATTAAATTAATTAGGGTTTTTTGGTACATCTTTTGTATTGATGAGTTGTACAATACTAACATTATAATAACCTTAAAAAAATAACAGAGATGCTGCATGCCTCAATCCCAGTTAAGAAGTGTCAAAGGAAAGAGCAATGCTGGTCTGCACATCCATACCTTCTGTGGAGGCACCGAGTCTCCTCAAATGTATCATTTATCCAAGTGAAAAAATCTGCTAGTTCATTAACTTTCCAGCTTCGATGACATGAATCCAGAAAGCTTTCCTGAACCACAAATAGCCCATTCCTCGCCTACTCAACACTGAAGGCAAATCCCACATGAATTGTTTCTGTTTTTTTTTCAATTAACCTTCAAGTAGCTCAGTATTTTACAATTGTTCAAAAATCAACACTATTTAAAGAGGAAATCTGTGATATACACACCAGCTCATACAGATTGTAGACACACTTCCTGTAGTCATTTTAAAACAAGGAACACAATGAATGATGAGGGGGATGAAGGAAGAAAGGGAGATGGTGGAGCTGAAGGACCTTGAGAGGTTTTGGGGGCTTGATGACAACTCCTCCTCCATAATAACAGCAGCAGAACAATTCAAGAACTTGCAAAGGAATTGAAAGGTAAAATTTTATGGTAAACAGAGGCCAACACAGGATGATTCTTTTTCCCCCCTCAGCTTACTTCAGGTAGGAGAAGGAAGATACGATTAATAAATCTCTTACAAGTTTACAGATAATCAATACCCCTGTGTCCTGACAATAACCTCTCTCTGGGGAATTTTTGTACCACACAGTGCATACACCATGATCAGACGCACAGATCAGCAGTGCCTGGAAGACTTAAGACTAACACTGAAATGACTGCAACAGAAAAAAATTCACAGATATACAGAAAATAAATTCATGTATATAATATAAAATAATAGGTCCACTCAGATGCTATCAACACTTTAAAAACAAAAGTAGTGTGGAAGTAAAGTGTTTATTTCAACAATGATTCTTCACATACAAAATGTAAGAAACAGACATGCATGGCCTATGCTCAGATCACATGTAGTCTAGGAAATTAATGTTATGAATTTATTATATAAGCTTGTCCAATTTTATATCATTCACATGTATAATTTAAGTTATTGCATTAGTTTATGTTTATTCTCATTAGCCTCAAACAAAAATTGGCATTTCCACAAATGCACCTCATTCATAACCATAAACCAATAAAGCAAGTTATCTGCTCACATTTTGCATAGTATTATACCTTATTTAAACTACAAGCAAGACAGTTTCAGCTCTCAAGCACTGATTTTATACACAGCTAATTAAAGAATTGAGGCCGTTCCACTGCAAACACCATCCAAACATAAATGTTTATTACAGTTTTGTCCTCCTCGCAGTACTCAGGTATTAAGTGCACTTTTTACCTTTCCTAAAATGTTAAAAAAGTCAAGTTCTTTTGTTAAGCCATCTAACAGTATTTACTTATGCTGAGATGCCAGTACTTGCACCCTCAGAAAAGAAACATTAGCAATTTAAAAATTCTACCAGCTTTAACTGACCTTCAGAAAAATAAAATAATCACGAGATTAAAAGTATGCTTGGCTGTACCGGAGTTTTCTACAATGCTACTTTCCTGCTCTATGTTTCCACAAAACCTGACTCAGAATGAAAAGCATGACCTTACTTCTCAAGAGCTGGTTTTCCACTTGTACAGCTACTAGAAATCAAAGATAACATCCAGTGAGCATATGTACAAGGTCAAGAACCTATTTTAGACTGTAACACAATCACTGTGTTTTATGAATGGACTCAATCAAACTATCTTAAGAAAAATCTGTCCCAGTCTATCACAAAAAGTTTTCACCACATACAGAGACACTGACACTGCACATCAGTCGTGGTGATGAAAATTTAAAAGCACCTGCACTCAGACCATCTTCCCTACAGATCAAAGCCTAAGACTTCAGAATACCTGTTTGAAATTCTGAAAAATGGGGTCACTTATGCTGTATGTAACTGTCCAGAACAGATTAAAAGGAAAATTTTGAAAAAATTTACTATCTTTTATAGAAAAAAGCCTATTTTTATGTTTCATACTACTATTACAATTATTCATGCAGAATATCAAAAATTCTTCATCAGTTTTATAGCCCCTCTCATAAAGTTCTTTTACCTACCACTACCAGGGTAAAATAGTAATTCCCATTTATTACTACACAAGTGAAATTCCTGTGCATTACTATACAAGTCAAGTGAAGGGATGGAGAAACCTAATGAAGCCATTTGAAAAAGCTCAGATTGAATTAGCCAGTATAAAAATCTTAACAGAACACTTTAGCTTCAGCCTTGTCGTCCTGTGCAAAATCAAGCAAATTTCAAATACAGCAAGATTCATAAATGGCACTGCTCCTTCCTCTGCCATACACAGGCACCGGCTCAAAACTCTAGACCAAATCAAATGATGATTGCTCAGAACTTATGACCCATTTAGCAAGGAAAAACAAGAAAATTTGCAAGGGAAACCTGAACATCTACAGAACTGAGGAATGCTAACGAGATTAGGTTAGGCAAAAACTAAAAGAGAATATGCACAGCATGTTACAAAAAAACCAACCAAATAAAAACCCACCTACAACTGACTACTCAGACTACCCTGGATTGAATGCTATCACCTCTTAGAAATTCTCAGTGTATTATTAGGACATTCAGTTTGCTCACAGCATTTCATTAAAGAAAAAAAAAATTGTGAAAACTGGAAGGACTTCAGAAGATTACATGTCCAGTAAATAGCAAGTATTTCCTTATTTTTCTTAATTTGCAAAAAAAAAAAAAAAAATCTTCCTTTGAATAAGATAAGGAGTGTTTTAGTTTTTTTGGTCTGTTTTGTTTCTAGTTTTTAAGCCTACCAAAATTTCAGCTGTGAATATGAACTTATGACTGTGAATGCTACATGGGTTAAGCTAAGATGCTCTCATAAATGCCTGAGAATATAAAGTAGTCAAGATTCACAAGCCAAGCATGTAAAACGTGGAGTTAACCAGGTGATCTTGCAGCACTTGGTATGTTCACATTATTTTAGTCAAAGATGAAAAAGCCTGCACTAAACCACCCCCCCAATTCTACTCTTTTCCCACCTTCCATGTCTCTCCATGCTCTCCCCAAAACTCAGGCTCTGAGGGTTATAAGCCACAGCAGATCCTCACGTACGGCTTACATAACCTGAATGCTTCAAAATTTAACCACACTTCAGTGTTTTCTCTTGGGGTTATCTGCTCTAAGATGCTCGAGATGGACAAAATTTACACCAGCTTCTGGAACTGATAGATCTACACACTGCAGGTTGAAGTATAAATTTAACAAACCTCATCTCAACTTGCATCAACAATTCCCCAAGACTCAAAACAAACCACAGAAGCAGTTGGTGCTCCTTGAAAAAAAAAAGCCTTCTGCCTACACAAAACCTAGAACAAGTGGCTGTTAGATCGAGGAGAAAGGAGTGCTGGCAATGGAAATATGAATCTTAATATTTTCTCATGGAAGAGCTGGAGTTATTTACTTCTGAGTTTACATAACTTTCCTTGAGGAAGAAGTAACATCAATTGATAAATGGTTCAAAGAAACAAAAGGCTGTCTTTCTGCAGAAGATTGAACAAAACAAGAATTTTCTTAGGCACTAGTATTTCAAATAAAATTAGTCAGTGAAGCTTATATATTTTTTTTAAGATTTGCTCTATTGCAAGTGCACGTGTAGAACATCTCTAAATGCTGTGAAGAATTCATAATGTAACTATGTAACACTGATCCACCAAAATAGTTCTGAGAACTGGCAAAACATTACTTTGTAGCACTGCTGTAGAGAAGAAAGACAGCTCTGCAGGAAAGGAAAATCACGGAAAGCATTCAAAAACCCCCTCCAATTGTAATGAACAAACCCAATAACCTACACTGGGTCATACTGGTTTTCAGAAAGATCTGTCCAACCAATTTTATGGTGACACCTGCACTGAGAGAAGAATGAGCTCTTGTAAAAAAATTCATTCAACAAGGCTTAATGTTACTTGTTTTTAAATTTCGAAAATTAATTCCCCAAATACTTTCTGAATTCTCACATTCTGTCTGTTTCAGTAAGAAAGGTGCATTTTTTTTTATCATGTATAACTTTTCCATCAAAACACATTTAAGGCTACAGTTTTCCACTAGCTAACCAGTCACAGCAAAACAGCTCAAATATACTTGCAGGAAACATAATTTATACATTCTACATCTCCCTTACAGAAATCACATCTCTCCAAAAGTTTTAAGTGCAAATCTACCATTTTTGGCACCATTTTTCACAGATCAACTAAAGCATCTTAAAATCAGATTTGCTGCAAATCTGTTTGAGAGCTTTGAAAGTATTCCTGTACCCAGCAGTAATGGGCTCACTGAGAGCCTGAGAGCACCTTTAAACCAGGGAAGGAAATAACCTCCAACACTTCTTCAAAACAGGCGCAATTAATTCACATTTTGTAGTTGTATCAAACCTGCATTTTCATATGATGCACATGTATTCAGCAGACTACTGCACTCTTCCAAATAATATAAAAAACCCAACTTACTAACAACAGTCAACTTACATCATGGACAATTATTTGACATTTCTGAAATTTGGTTATTTTTAACTCCCATATTCATATCTGCTGCAGCGTGTATGAATTTGAAACAACGAAGTTTGAAGACTGCTTAAGAAAAAGGAACCTTCTGTTTCTCAGAAGCCCTCTTCCACTGTTCCATCTCTGGCTTTAACATCACCCTGAATGCTCTCTGGATAGACCTTACATAAATATGGAACAGCTCTATTTTATGCAGGTGTTAAAAGTACCAGAATACTGACTACAGAAAGTAGCACACTGGAAGTCTTCTATAGTGGTACATAAGGATAACTGCACAAGCTTAACCTCATGAGTTTGCTTTCCTGATTATACAACAAACTCTCTTAGAAATTTATTTCTATTATTCTTCCCAGGTTTGAAATATGCTCAAGTCTGAAGCCTCAGGAAGTGTATCCTCATCTGGACTACTTCTGATGCAAAGTTTATCACCATCTTTAAGTCACGGTGAACAAGAGAACACAAGAAAGTTCTTTTTAGTAAGACAGTTTATAAATTAGAAAAAGAAATGCTTTTTTACTACTGTGAAAAGAAAAACTGGTTAAACATACAGAAAACCATTTTTCTCAGTAACTTCTGATTATAGTTCAAAAAAGAGTGTACCCCATGTCACTGTCATTGAGGTAAGAAAAAGCACATCACAGCACATACCAGGAGCTAGCAAATCTTAATGGATACTTGGGATGACAGATAATCTGGCACCAACTACAAGAATAATAAAACAGAAATCTAGAATAAAACAAATTCCTAAGCATTAAGATCTCCAGGTAGAAGACTGGTGCTTTTCCAGTGTTTTGGTACATTTCTACTAAATTTTTCTTAAGACAAAAGGTAAACTTAAGCAATGTTTGGCAAATTACTATTTCTCCCTTCCTTTAGCTATTATAACACATAATAACAGAAGTATGAAATACATTATAAAAATGTAAAATATTAAAAAACCAGAACCTACTCGGAGGAAGTTATGCTAATATTGCTATGCTGCAGGAACAGAACCACTCCAATTTGGCTATTTCTAGCCTAATGTAAGAGTGAATAGTTACCTCCACGCAAGAAGCAAACTAATCTAAAACAGGAAGACCTCCTGAGGAAACATGATCAATAAGAAGACAAATTGAAGCAGCCTACAAAATCACCTCTGGAAGCACTCTTAATTGAAAGCTGAAGAGCAGAACCACCACATCTGGGACAAAAGAGTGAGGATCCATAGCTGCTGCATGAGTACTACATTTTCTAAATATAGACTCTACCCCCCACAAAAATGCACCTCATTGACACAAATAATCCCACTGCAGTCACTAGCACCAAGTCATTTCCTGAACCAAGCTTTACAACCAGTTAGGCCTACACAAAGTGTGTGTTAAGATTTTTATATCAACTACAGCTGCTGACTTCTGCAATTAAGAAATGGAAACCCCTCCAAATCTCTCAACAAATACATGCTTCTTTTCTATAAACACTTTATCAACAGGCTTGTCAACAAAATATCTTCGGTAAAAAAAAAACAAAAACTATCTGAGGGAACACCTGGAAAGTTATTATCAACAGATGTCCCCAAACATCTGTTGTAGGCCTTGTTGTCCCCCCAAGTTGTAGGCCTTAATGACTTGTGACTTATCGAGTTATTTTAGGGAGATGATACTTTGTTTTTCACATTTTAACCTAGATATTCTTTAAGCAACTGAAAAGAAAGACAATGCTAGTTAAAACAGTTTAAAAAAAAAACTTGACAATGTTTAAATTTATGTAAGAGCAGGGCTCCATTAGAGCATTTCTCACCCCTGCAAAACAAACTTCACATACGGAAGAGGTGAAAAATACAAACCTATGTTTATCCCATTGTTAAGTCTGCCTTTGTTGTCTGACCCATAGCTACATGTTCACAGTTGGAATACATGAATCTGTTTATCAAATTAGAGGACTGCTATCTTTGGTGCAGTTTGTTACAAAACATGCACACTGCTTTTGTCATGGTTTAGTTTTGTACAGGTTTTCCTACTACTTGTTAGTAAAACCGTGGCCACATTGCAGCAAGTCTTCTCCTTTATTTCTATAATCCAATAGTGATACTCGGAAAAGGCTTTTTAAAGAAATAAATGAAATCCGGAGATGAAAAAACCTATCATCAGCTAAAATTCCTAATTTCATAGCCCACTTTTTTCTTTTTGCTTTTACCACTAAATGCAACTGTCAATGATTAAAAGTAGAGGGGAGAGCAAAACAATATAACCCAGACTGCTGTAAACTTGTCTGCTCAGAATATAAATAATATTCTAATTTCATCAGCAAGAGTTTGGATGAAGCAAATATATTGATATATGCCTTGCCAGTGAAATGAGATAAACAGGTATGTCCAGTTCCTCTATAAAGGCACAGCACATTAGTTCTACACCACTGCCTACTGCGATCAGACGCAGCATCAAAAAGTTAACACTAAACCTTAAAAGCCAACACTAAGCCTTAAAAGCCAGAGACTCAACTAAGTCTCTTCTTTTCAACATACACACCGCTGAACACACACACTCTTCCTGCAGATCCTCCGGCAGACTGAACCTTTCCGATTCCTCTCGTTCCCCAACGCCATTACTCGTGCTGTAGTTGTTATTCTGTTGTAAGCTTTAATTGAACCGACTGTCAAAACACAGCAGCGTTATGGCATTTTAAATTAATAATCTGGCTCCTTCCCCTCCGTAACTCAAAGGGAAGGCACGCTCACGACTCTACCGAACCTGCAGCAAAGTTACCTATGCCTACATGTTTATAGTAACACCTCCTGAACAGCTGGCATTGTGCCACCTAAATTTTATAATCATACTACTTATAGCCTCTTCTACGGAGCGGAGAGAGAAATTCAGCAAGAGGAAACTCTGCAGAAGACATAAATAAACACTCCCCCCCACACCTTCCGGGGCTAACTAATTTTGTTGATGAAGGCGCATAACCTTCGGTTCCCTCTTTGAGGCCTTTTCCTTGAAAACAAAGAAATCAACCCCCACTGCCCCCCTCCCCAGTGCCGTGCGTGGATTTTCATAATTGATTTGTTTGACTGATGAGGGAGGCGATAATCGCGGGGACCAGTTCCTCCGCCTCCCACTCGCCGTGCGGCACAGAGCACCGCTTCCCTAAGGAGCAGCTCCCG
>VZTI01003805.1:3301959-3322941 GCA_013397865.1 Struthidea cinerea
GGGCCAAGGCGGGCGGGCGGTGCGTCCCGTGAGGGGCGGCGGGGTGCCGGGTGCCCGGCAGCGCTTCCAGCTCCGGCGGTGCTACGGGATCGCGGAGTCATCCGGGTTGGAAGAGCGCTGTAGGATCATCCAGTCCAACCGTCCACTCAGCGCTGCCACTGTAATCCCATAGCCACTACAGCACATTGCCCAGCGCCAGATCCAGACGCCTCTTAAACACCTCCAGGGATGGCGACTCCACCACCTCCCTGGGCAACTTAGTCTAATGCCTGGTCCATATCCCACTTGTCGGGCTTTGTGGCAGTTGTTTCATTAGGCTTAAAGTGCTGGGTTTGGTGCCATTACAGGGAAGCGCCAGTGGGCCCCGCAGCTGCTGCACGGCCCCGGCCGGGCAGCACCTGCCCCGGGCCTGGTGCCTGGTGTCAACCTGGCACTGCGTTCTTTTTCCTGTTCCTTGCCCTCGGAAGTCTCCCGGCTGCCAGGGCTGCCCCTGTGAACCGTGTCAGCGGCAGGCGGGTCCCGCCGCAGAGTGCCGTGATGCAAGGCAGGTGTATTCACCGATGCTCTGTGTCTGCACAGTGCCGCGATGCAAGGCAGGTGTATTCACCGATGCTCCGTGTCTGCGTCGCAGTGCATGCCTGAGAAATGAGGGTGCCACCTGAGGCAATGCTTACATCTGCCCGGAGTTAAATATAGGTCGTTCAGCAAAGGGCAGTTGCTGTAGAAGGGAAGAATGGTTAGAAAATGTCAGATTCTGTAAGTTAGCAGAGGGGCATCTCTGGAAGTCAGGCTGGTCAGCCAGAAAGAATCTAGGTCCCAGATGCCAGGGGACTGACTGAAAAGTTAGTGGGTTTTGAAGCTGAAATGTGCGTCAAAATATGTCTTGCTCAAGATCCCCCAAAGGAAGGAGGTGGCATAGCCAGGAAGAGAATTTCTGTCGGGTGACTCTTGAACTGGACTCTGAATACCAGGGCATTGTGTGATACACATTTTGCATCCAGCTCCACGTGCCTCCATCATTCCTGTTTTCCTACAGGTGCCTGTACACTGCACATGTCCGCAGGGCACAGAAGCAGCATTCCTTCTCTGAGCTAGTTTACCTTCTGTAACAGTGATTTCACCTGTTTTGTTTCTTGGAGTTGGTTACAAACACTTCCTATTGAGACTATGCTTGTTCATATATGACATATTTTTTTAATCTCCTGATCCTGAGAATTAAGTATATACACCTAGAGTAGGTGTTATATAAGAGCAACGCAATAAACAATGATTGCAACATGACTATGTAATAGGAACCAGTTCTCTTCAAAATTACAGTATAGTCAAAATGCAGATCAAAGATGAGATGAAAAGGGAAAGATTACGAGTTGTTAATACGAAGAATATGGCTTACACATTGTTTCAATATAATTTCAATGTCATTTCTCCTCCTAAGTACTTCCTTTGTCAAATGAGGACAACCTCTTACGTTAATATGGTTTTTTTCCCATTCCATGACAGTTAAGATAAAGTCATTTGAAAAACTTTAATTTTGACTCTTGTAAAAATAGTTTCCAGAACAAAGTAAAAGTAAATTTATACTAAAACACAGATTTTTCAATTTTAAAATGTCACAAGAACACTTTTCAACAAATTTAGTGCTCTTTTCAAAACCCAGAACTTTCCCCACAAACCATTTTTGAGGAACTGGCATTACTTCTTTCAAGAAAGAAGAAAAAGAACAACTTTTACTGTCCCCATTACTGCAGATATCTCTGGATTAACTTCTCTAATGATTGCTTCTGTGCTTCCTGACGCTGGCCTTATGCTTACGGCAGCCCTGGTACCACCAGGCTCTTGCCTTCTCTTCATTTAAGTTGTTTTTAATGCACATTTTTTATCTAAAAGTGGAAGAGTGCTGACTCACCCTCAGACACTGTTCAGGCTGGCACATTACATTCAACAAAAAATAAAATTGTGCTCCTACCAAGTAATCTCAATTCTCATGTCAAATAGCTTTCTTTTACACATGAGTTTGTAGCTACCCCACACTAGCAGAAGTGTACTGATAGTTCTAATTTTGTTGCTAAAAGCTGAATTTAGAGCCTGAACCTTCTTTTGGTGCAGATTTATGACCCAATGTGTCATATCTGCTAACACAGATTCCTCTGTAGCTCCTCCTTTCATGTCTGAGGTCTGTTCTGTGACTGTCCAAGGTGGAGACAATTACTATTTTTTTAGTGCAAATTTTCTGTTTCCATACATAGTGTACTAAAAGTTTCCCTTTGAGCTTTCACAGAGAACTAATTGAGATATTTGTTATGTCCGTATAATGTTATTTCCAGGTGGCTCAAGCCAGAATGAAGACAGGCAGGTGGAGGAGGACAGATTAGCATAGGAAGGGTGAGGCACCCTATGGCTTACCCGGGTCACCCCAGCTGTGTCCCAAACTTCTCATGTCCTTCCGAAGTCCGGCCACAAGGGAAGGGTTCTTGTGCACGAGAGGGTCGCCCCTGTTGGAAAGTTCACATTTGAGCATTGAGCAGCCTTAAACCCAGCTTACAGCAACCACAACAACATGCACAGCTATGAAGATCCCCAAAATGTACCCTCGTGCAGAGAGGAGATCAGCATTCTCCCAAGCAGTCATTTACAGTTTGGTTTTTATATTTTCCTCAGGTCCTATCAGTCCTCTGATTTAGATACTGATGATATCACTACATGACACTGGACATTGCTTAGGTGCCTGCCAGTCCGCACAGAATATCTCCACCTGAATAACACGTTACCATCTTGCTGTCAGCACTAGAAGGATGGCCCTTTGCATTGACCTGTGTATCTTGAAGGTCACAACAAATCTTTAATTACTTAAACACTGGGTTTATAATGTGGTTTATATCTTAACATATAATCTTAATCATCTGAAAGGCATCAGAAATTTTAGAAGAATGTAAACAGCACATTACATTGGAATCAATCTGAATTTACCTTTTTATGTATAGACCTTTAAAAGCAGAACGTAGCTTGTGTTAACTTCCAGAAAAATATTCACTACATACCTGTCTGAGTATGATTTTTTTATTTCAAATGGTGACTTTTTGCTTGGTAAGGCTTAATTGTGCTTCACCAAAGCCAGGAACCGTGATCTGATTTTTTTTTTTTTTTTTTAAATAACCATCCTTTCCAAGGAATTCTACATGCATATTCTCAGGTCTTCCTTACATAGGGGTGAGGGATTGAAATACAAAAGCATAAAGAAAAGAAGTATTTCTATCACAGAAGGAAGCAGAATGACCACATCCTGGTCTGCAGAGCACCTAAAGGCCTGACTGCAAACTCAGGGGCAAGCATTTCAGGGCTTGAACTCACTGTAAGGTAAAAAATTTAAATAAATACATTAAATAGCATTTGCTTATGTGGTGGGAAAAACAGTGAGATCCCTCCCTGTAAAGCCCAAATTCAGGGGAAGGGCTTCCCTCCCCTCCTCTCTTTATTATTTTTCACTTTTTTCTGTAAGTGCCTGCATCACTGTGCACGTGATGGTTGCTTTCAGATTTGCATGACTGATACGTGACATAGTAACCGTAAATAAAACAGTTCAAGAATCCAATGAATGGCTGCAGAGTGGCTTTTAATAGATCACATTGAGGATTCTGCCAAAAGCAGAATCTTACTCTAAATCACTGAAAGAACAAAAAAAGCTCAGGACAAGCAGATAAATGTATACTTTTAGTGCCTTAATTCCTTCCCTGCAAATCAAAACCTGATTTGTGTACAAGGTTCCTAGATTTCAGTAGGTACAGGGACAATAGCTTCCTGTAAAAACAGGATCAATATTCAGAAATATGATTTACCAGGACACTATTACATTTCTCTTTGAAGAAACAGAACAATTTCAAGGCATAGTGTTTCACATTATTTCCATCCACTTAGAGACTTTTTTTTCTTTCCTGTATGTCCTGGGTGAAGAAAAAGCTTGTTTTTATCTTCCTCAATCACTTCTTCAGAGGAGTTGAGGCAGAGGTATAATTCGCTGTAATAAAGCTACCTGCATTTCAGGTAGATCTGTAAGTTTGGAGTTGTTTTTTTCTTATTTCTTCCTTCTCTGGAAATAACATGCAGACTATTTTATTTGCTTTAATAAGGAGCACAGTTGGGTTTTATTTTTTGTGTTGTTTGGGGTCTTTTTTGACATGGTAGAGGCAGTAGGGGTGGCTGAGAGGCCTGGGGGTGCAGTGAAAGGCCGTGGAGTGGCAAGACAAGAAGGAAAACAAGCAGCATGAAGTTATTCACTTGCTCTCTCATGGAAACTTGTTGCTTGGAACATTTGGCTAGGATGTGTTTGAATTTAATTTCTGTTGCATTTAAATGCCACCACAAACACAGTGAATGCTAAAATATGACAGTCTAAATAGCTCAACAGTTTCAAAATTAAACCAGACTAAATTACTTTCAAATATTCTTGCAAGTAGGAAGAAAAAGAGATGTTGAGGTACTGTCTCAACCCTATTTTCTCTGTTACTGACCTGACTTAACAGACAAAACCCTTGCTTATGGGCACAGCTTGAGCCAGGTTCTCCCTCAGAGCTCTGTGCATCACTTTCCACGCCATCAGCTAGCCAGGAGCAGGCTCCACCAGCACTTGTTGCACAAGACCTGCCTGCAGTGCCGGCAGACTCGCAGTGGACTGTTTACAGCAGAGTGCTGAGGACGGGCAGGAGGAGATGATGAGGTTGCTGTAATGAGCACATCATGTAGTGGCACATTTCAGAAACAGGTCTAACCAGACAATGCACATAATAACCAAAATTAATGCTGTCCAAACAGCACTGGCTTCCCTTTCAGTACCTGACCCACTTCAAGATCGTTGGAATAATACCGAAGTCCTTAACAGACTAGGTCAAGTGTCAGTTCCAGTGCAAACTCCCATCTCTGATGCGTGTCTTTGACGGTGATCTTGCACAATGTGACTGCTAAAGACAGGAGCAAACTGATGCCCTGTAATTCCCCAGCACTGCAGTTTCTGTGATGGCAGCGCTTGCTGTAACGACTGCACCATCGGCTGCTTTCACACCCTGCCTGGGTCTCTGTCAAGCAGCCACTGCAGCAGCGCCGTGGGTGAGTGCCTGTGTCCTCACTGCTACGACTGCTGCAACAGGAGAGGGTGTCCCGTCAGGAACAGGCAGGCTCCTGGCTTACAGCCCCATTTTCTAGCTGTGAAACCACTGCTTCACTGTCAAGTGCAGAGTTTAAACAGGCTTTCAGTAGTGTGACAGGAGATTTAGTTGAAGGAAATAGTGTGTGCAAGGCTCACGTTAGAAAAAAAAAATCATGCTACAGCATTTCAACCGAGAGTGAAAGCTGCAATGGTGTGGTCAGACAAATGGTTCAGGTTCAGGTATTTCCCCTATCACATCACAACAATCTGCTCTTAAGAGGTGAACAGATGTGAACATATTGTGTCAGAAGATAGCCTCAGAAAGCCAGTTGCTTCAAAACACTCAAGGCAATCGTTCAGGAAAAAAAATACCCAATCCAGTTTCTGTTACAAACCATGGATGAAAATATTGTGTACCAACCCAAGGAAAAGTTAAAAAGCTGCACCAGTATCACCATACTACACAAACACCTACCAAAAAGTTAGGGGTAACCTGTTCTTGGTGTTTAAAGCACCCACGTGGGAGAGTGGTTTCTGAGAGCATTACCATTTAAATCGAGTAGGAAAAGACAGCCCAACAAATTGGTTGGAAACTGAAGCAAGATCAAAAACAATGCAACATGTAAGATTCCTTACAACTATTTACCTACATACGTGACAGATCTCTCATTATTCAACCTGTCAAATGAAGCTTAGTAACTTGCTAAATACCGAGTCCAAATGGCATGAGTTCTGTCAGGACTAGCCAGTAATGCCACGTTCTTCCAGAACCTCTGGATTTATTCACTTCAGTAGTAAGAGCAGCAGCAGCTCTTGCCACCATCTGCAGATGCAGGTGTGATTGTAGACTTTTGGGAGCATTTACCTGCTGCTTTGTGTGGCACAGACAGTGCTGATGGAGAATGTCTGAGATAGCTGACAAATTTTTGTGCGTGTGAGATCTAGTGTCTTAGTACCAATTCCGTTTCTGTGGGATTGGAGGAAGTTACTTTGAAGCTTGAGTGAAAAACACATTTCACATTTTTCATAGTTACACTCACCAGAGATTACTTTATTTGTGGCTGTTACTGACTTTCACGCCTCAACTATTCTGACGTTTCCTGTTTGCTAAGTGACAGAGAATTGCTTGCCCTGCATACTTAAAATGCCTGTACATTTGTGGCCTTTTCACATTCAGGTAAAACTCTTTAGCCAAAATTCCCATGTGGGAATTTTCTTGTTCTAAAATGTACGTGTTGTTCCAAAAGTTACTTCTTCATGGGAGAAGGCTCTACCCAGGTGTAGTTTTCATCTTTTCCAGGTTCTTTACACTGGCACAGCAAGCCTTGCGCAGCAAAGTGACTGATGTTCAGTCTCATGTCAGGTATTTAGTGGCCAAGCAGCTGTGCCAGTTTAAGATGTGACCAACATCCAGGTGTTTGTCATCGCTCTGCAGCAGCTGTACAGTCAGCCCAGAGCATAAAAGGCTGTATAAAAAAATTGGTGTTTAAACTCCAGTGGAAAAGTCAGGTGGGGGAACTCACATCGCTCCTACCAGCACTTACTAACCTTCTGTCTTTGCACTAAAACCCATGATGAGTGCCCAGATGATTTATTCTGACATCTGAGCTGTACCAGGAAGAAAGTAATTTCCAGTTTATGGCTGGGGATGGATGTCTTCAAGTGCCACAAAGCTATTTCTACAATGACCACGTGACTGAAGCCTCAGAAAACAGTCATTATTTTACAGACAGCTGGTAAACATCCTCTTCCAGACCTGGTTCTGCAGGCTAAAGATGCCAGGCATCCGGAATGGGCATTCCCATTAACCAGGGCTCTCCCTGTAGCTCAGTGAACTGGAGTTGTGCTGCTCTTTTCCTAATCTGCCTGAGACAAAGCATGCTGGTTAGTCAAGCCTGCCTTTGGCAGCTGTTTGATCTAACCCAGCAGAACTTGTCTGAAACAGAGTACTGTGCATTTATTGCCCTGGATACACCTTTTTGACAGAGTTGTGCTATTGGTAACTCCTGGTTGTGGTGAAAATGCAAAACTGGAGGCAGAGAGAGCAAGACTTTTGGCAGTTAAAGGGGTTTGCAAAATGGTAATGGCACATTACCGTCAAGTCGTCAAGCAAGTTGCACAGTACAACTGTCCATTTTTTTTTTAGTTCTGCTTTAAAAATGAAAAACATCCATGAAAAACACAACTTTAAACAGCTCTCAACTCACAAGGTTGAGTTCAATGCAAGAAGTAATCTTTTAACAGCTTTTATTCCATGACAATAAATTCAGACAAGATGCCTCTTGAAACTGTAAGATTATTGCTACTATCTTTATTGCACTGTTACCTAAGAGCCAACAAACAGTACTTTTATCTGGCACTAGACAAGCACAGAAAAATAGGTGATGTTCTGCAAAAAGGTTTGCAAATGATGCAGATAAAGCAGGTTATGGGGAAGGTGTGGTGGGAAGGAAGATGTGTTTTCAGGAATGGGATGATGGTCCTTGGACTTACAGTCTGAAAGGAGGCCTAAAGCAAATGAGAAAAAGTTCACATAGTAGATCTCTTGAACCTGGTGTGAACATGCATGAGATCACCTTGGTATGCATCTCCTTCTTGTGCAGAGTCCAGTGAGTTTGGCAAAGCAGGCCCATGTGTGCTGCGCCTGGCTTTTGGAACAGTCATGACATGGATGCAAGATAAAAATAAACTTTGGATGCCAGTGAGTTATTTGTTTGATCTTCAAGAAATACCTAAATAAATAATGTCCTCATGAGAGGGCATGGTGTGTTGGTAGCACAGATCCATTCCCATTAAATGGCTACAGTTTCTCAAGACATTAAAAGACAAAATGCAGAAAAAACAATGGATGAAGAGCTACATACACCTGAATAAAAGTCTATATGCAAGACCATCTTCCCAGGATGGATGTACCAGATGTATGGCAAAATTTCCCTAATATAAACACAATGTATTAAGAAAAGTTCATTTTTACTGATGTACTTTACACAAGCCTGCTGTGCTGATAAAAAGAAAATAAGCATTTGATCCAGCAGTGACACCTTTTCAAGGTGATACTCGGGTTGGCAACCACATTTCTTAGTGTCTCTCTCTGACCCAAATTCTTTCTAGGGATTGAAATCAGCTGTGGCCAGATCTCAAGGCTTATTTGGCTCCAGCTACATGGCTAGGGGATGTTTTATTCATGTCATTACTGAAATCACTACTTCAATTTAAAATGCTGTCAGACAGTCTGCAGATTCTGCCCATAGAGGATAAGCCAAGCAATATTCCTCAAATGAGCTGTGTTGTACCTAGCACTCCTGAAAATCAATTTTTATTGCATATACCATTGATACTTCTTAATCTGAGCAAACAGCAAGTTTGATACCACTGTAAAAAAAAAATCTGGCTCTGTAAAACACTTCTGTTTTAGTATGGAAAGAGAGTGCTAATAGTAATTTCAAGACAGATGACAAGAATTATTCCTGGGAGATAATTTTCTTCTTCTCTGTTTAATGGGATCCTTCCAATATCAAACTGGGAGTGGAGGAACAAGAAAAAACGCCTTCAAATTGCTTAACAAGAATCTCCCTCACCAACTTTTCTGGTTCTTCTCATTGAGAAATTATAACAGCTAGGGATAGGCACATGTTATTAACAGAAACCTTTTGCAACCAGTAACATGGATCCATTTACATGCTTCATTACTTTCTACTGGTTTCACGAGTGTTGTATTAAAAAAAACAAAAACAAAAACAAAAAGGATGTGAAAACACAAAAAAACCCCAATATTCTGGCATTTTCAAAGTGCTACAATTTCATTTTTTGATCAGTATTACTACAAATTTCCTTCCATTTTACTTTGAAGGCCATTGTAAGGGATATTTCTGGCATCTCCAGTATGCAGGACAACTGTATGTATGCAGATCATACACCATCAATCCACCTGTCTTTAAAAAGACTCTTAATTGACTTGCAAGGGTTTGGATTCACCTTAGCTACAGACCTTCAGCAATTCTCCTCCTCAAAGATTTCCAATTTTATTTTATTTTTTAAGTGAAGCAGGCATCTTAGGGAACACGAATTTAACAAATGTGTGTATTAATGAAGTGCATGTGGGATGAATGTTAACTGCAAACCTTGTCTCTAATACCAGATTGTTCAGGAAAATAGAAGTAAGTAAATTCTAGGATAGTCCTGAGGTGTTTTAGAAATAACAGGAGCAGCACTTGTGCTATTTTAGCCATTTTGTTGTTGAAATGCTATCACAGTATAGCAACCCCTAGACATCAGGCAACAACTCAGCAAACCTAGCTTAGTTTGCAGATTTCTTAAAACCAGGAATGCCAAGGAGTTTTCTTCTGCCAAATTAGACAAAGTCAGCCAAATGGAAAGGTGTAAATCCTGTCCTCTTTTGCACCCAGCATCTCTAGTCACCTTCAGGACCTGGCAGAGGTTGAAGTTGTCAGCTATTAGCAGCTGTAAAGAGCATGAGGCAAAATGCAAGCTTCTAAATTAAACAAATAAAAATACTTTTCTTGTTAACTTTTAAAGGCACGTATATTTCTTTCACACTTAGTGCTCAGTACATGGTCTTATTTAAGTGAGTGGCTGGAAAAGTACCAAAGACTTATATATACTTACATTGCCAAAAGGAAGACTGCATTTCTGAATGCAGGATCTAGGAAGACATCCCCCGCTCCATCTCTAGGCCAGCTGGGCTATTAGGAGTTGGGACGATTTTTGACCAGAGTGGGAAGCCCTAAAGATAATTTCAGAAGCCCCATCAATCAGCCTAATGCTGGGCCAGTTGCCATAGCAGAAACATGTCTAAAGAATTTTTGATTAGTTAAAAGGGCAATTCATTTAATTGTAGATTCTCACCCAGGGAGAATGGCATGTGTTTGGTTTTTTATTTATTTTATTTTTAAATTTATTATTATTATTATTTAATGCTGCTTTCACATTTCAGAACTGCCCTGACTTCAAGGATTTAGCCAAATGAATGGACATCCCTTATTCAAACAAAAATGTTACCCTTAATAATATATTCCAAACTCTTCTTCACCATGGGTAAGAGAACACATATATAAATGCATTTCCAAAAGGGGGAGAAATGATTAAAAATGACTCATTTACTGGAGTTTTGTGTAAGGTATAGCTGGTGCATCCTATACAGGAGCTGCGGTGTTGCTTACCACACACACCTGGGTTCCAGTAAATACAGTGCTGGACTGTGGAAAGAGTGAATACAGTGATTACTAACAAAAAAACAGGTACAGTTGCCTGAGAAGAAATGCTGTGATATTCTAGAGTTGCTTTTTTTCCTACAACTTTCCAGTTGTGGGAATGCATCCAGAAAGAAGAGAGGAGTTTCAAAGTCTGACTCTGCATACCTTCTGCCAAACTTCTAAAATATTCATATGATCTGAAGAGGGCTAAATAGCTGAAAAAAACATCTAGTGAAACAGGTGCAATTCTTTCCACAGGAAACATCAATTTTCTACTTTCCAGAGCACAAACCATTAAACTCTCTGTCTCTCTCTTCATGTCATTTTCCACGTCTCTCTTTCCTAAATATTCCTCACCAAAAAAACCCAACTAAGCTAGCCTTCCCTGCATAGAAATCTACACCACACCAATCAGTCCTTTGCATAACTCTGCCAAGCTCTTTCCACACATGTCAGCACTAGCTTACGACATTATTTTTAGGATTTTTCTTTCTGATTGAAACTCTTTGCACCAGTGTCTGGGACTCCTCCTCCTGAGTGAGCTTCCTGAGCCACCATGGTTTGTGAAACTGCTGAAGCACTGAATGCAACCAGAGCAAGGCAGGAGGCTTTCACTGCTGCAGAGGTGTTACTGGGCCAGATGTCTTGCTTTAAAAATATTTATATATATATACACACACATATACATACACACATATGTATATTTATTCTCAGTAGGGAAGGACCTACCTTCTCATTCAGAGCACTATACGTATTACTGACACATATCTTAAGGAGGCCTTCTAAACCTGAAAGTCAAACATTTAATTAAAAACTAATATGCCTTTCAGGCTCCTTGCACATGAAATCCATTGGAGCCCAGTTGCTGCGTGTGGCGAGGTGGTGCCAGGCTGGCTGTCAGATGCATAGTGCTTGATCAGACTCACTGCTGACAGGAAATTCATCCAAGGTCCAGTTTCTGCAGCCAAAAGGAAAAAAAGTATCTACTTTTGGTTGGCAGGAATTTAATGATTAGAGCAGGATTTTTACTCACAGTGTTTTCTTCTCAGTATTACACAGTGTATGGAATGCAGAGGACTTTGCTCTGTGTTTTAATGAAGACCTGCAGCAATGGCAGAATTTTCATTCAAGGATTTCCCAGGCCTACAAGAATGACTTGGCTTGAAGGATTGGGCGTCCAAACACACAGATTACCCAATACAATCTATTATTTTCCTGGTGCTCATTAGTCCTAGTCCTACGAATCAAAGGCTCTGTTGGGTAATCCTGTAAGTATTTTGATGACATGCAAGGATTCACAAGATTCTTCAGGATTACTTTATGTGCAGAGTGCTATGGTACTGGTGGCTGTTGGAGGGCTCTGCCTCATCTTCCCTTCTTTTAAAAACTGTGTAAGGAAACATTTGCTGTATGCAGGAAGACACAGGAATCACAGGAACAATCCTGAATATAGGATGGATTTTCAGACCATCGTGCCATAGGCATCTACTTGTCAGAAGAGCCCAAACCTGGGCAGTTTCCATGACAGCAGTGACCTTGCTGCTTGGGGCCAGTCACTGTTTTGGCATCAGAATATTCCATTGTTATTCCTTTCTCTTTTCCCCAAAGCATGGAAACCAAGGCATATAGCTGAGGATGTTAGCCTATGTTAGAAAAAGAGCCTCAATAATATTTCTTACTCAATTAACAATTCTCTTACTTTAGGCGTGGAAGCAGGAAATTATATCTTCTCTTTAATCCCATTAAAGAGATCAGTCTTCCATGTGAGAAAAGAGATGTTGCCTAGAACCCCAGCAAGTTCCATACATAAAACTGCATTAGAAATTTTGGTAGCTGGATGTTGCCACAGGGCAAAATGAGGCTGTTGGCTTACAGGCAGCACATGGAAGCCTGGTAAGCAGTGGAAGCCCACATAACTTAGAGTCTGTCATCCTAATGGCCAATCTTTGAAAAGACTTGTCACTATAGATTTGGGTCAGCTTTACCTGTGATATTCGTTCCTGCATCTCTGCTTCCAGCTGCAGTTAAGATTCTGGTAACTAGCCTGTACACGTTACTGGACAGCAGGATTATTGTTTTTAATGTATTACATCATCAGGCAAGCTGTTGGGACAGAGCAGCTGTACAAGTTGGAGCTAGCCTCCTCCCAATTAGCTGCTTGGTGGTTCTGCTTCTCAGTTAGAAGCTCACATCTCTCCAGCTTTACATTTGTATTTGCTTATTTGAGCTAGTTAAAATGGGTCCAGAGTACAGATCCGATGGCCAGCAGCTCTGAAGTTACATGCTGGATCATCACCCCTGTGTCCCACTGCACATTGCACTGCTCTTCTGTTTCCCCTGGGAAAATGTGGACATCACCATTCACCCGTATTACAAGCGCCACTTGTGCAAGGCTTTGAAGAGAGGCACAGCATACTCTGGTAACTGATGTTGACTTCATACACTACTCACGCCCATCAAGCATGGATAAAATTAATATTTTTGAACTAATTCACAAATTAGTTTTAATCTATTTCTCACAAACACTGTCACTATCAAAGAACTGAGGTCCTTCAGGTCCTTCAGGCTCTTCACCTGCCTGGCAGTCTTTCCTTGCAGCTCATAGATACTGCACACTGTGATGGCCACACTGTGCAGCACAGATTTTCCCAGTCAAGGCTCAATTGGAGCTGGTTTGTTTGCATTCCAGTGCTTCAGAAACACCCAGCTTTGCCTTCCCCACAAGGCTACTCTGTCAGAGTAGGGAAAAGAAGGGAGAAAAGAAAGGGGAAACTAGCCAAGCAGCAAGAAAGGAGGTGAGCAAAGCCCCAGCACACTCTTTGAGGGGCTGCAGGTGCTGCTGTGCATGCAGCAGGGAAGACAAGTTGCTCCAGCAGCAGTGTGATCCTGCACGTGTTGAAATGGTTCCATCCACACAAACAAACTGCAGTGTGCTTGCTGGCCACACAGACAAATGCAGGGGCTTTGCTGAATCCATGTAATTCCGTGCAGCCAAAGATAGCACTGCACCTCCGAGCTGTAGTTCTTGCTGCAGTACAGCTCCTGTTTTACATGTGCATGTACACATCATCCCACTGCACTAACTCCACAGCCAGCTCCCACGCTAACTCGTGTCCCTCCTCCTCCATGAAAGACCAGAATTTGGATTTCCCTTCTTCTAGCATCAGTCCTAGTCACAACAAAAAATGCAGCAAAGCTGGCATTCACACAGCAATAAGGAGTTAGCGGTACTTGCAAACCATTTTTGTAAAGGCCAGTGATGTCCAGATTTGGGCAGCTTTCTGCTATATCCATTGTGACGACAATGCCAGTTTCCCAGTGTGTGACACGTCTACACTGGAGCATGGCACACACATACACTGATTGTCTGCTTCTGATCCTACTGGTGGCCCAGAGATGAGCACAAGCAACTTATCCTGCTTCTTTGACAGATCTTACTCTCTTTGTCAAGTTCTTTGTAGCTACAACTAAGCTGTTTCATCCATCTGGGGCAGAACTAGTTCAAGCAGACTAGACAGTGGTGCAGATACATGTTTTTATTCTAAAACAAAAAATAGCCTTTAAACAAAATAATTCATCTTAAAATAAGAGACAGCCAGTTACTCCCTAGCCTCAAAGACACACTATATAAGACCAGTTTTGATGAAACCAAGATGGTTCAAGTTAAGAATGAAAAACACTGGTTTTGGCAAAACAAATTATCAGAGGAAAAATCAGTCTCAAGGGAAATGCTGGAGGTCTCAAATAGATGTAGCTCCACATTTGACATTAAAATCCTCAAAATCTCAATTTTAGTATATCTAGTGTTCATATCAGTGCAAAGCCACACACAAAACCAAAATCAGAATAAAGACTGCTATTGTCCCTGAATTAATTCACAAGATCTATTAGATGGCTACAGCAGAGGTCAGAAAGGTGCAGTGCATTGTTGGTAGCTAGCCTAAGCGAAAAAGACTTTTTTTTGGATTATCGCTAGTCTACGGAAAGGTATTTTCTGCTCCTGAGGATGTAACCAGCCACAGCCAAAGTCAGACCAATAATTGAAACTATGAGGTGAATCTTTTTAAACATCTAATGCTGTCTGGTTTGGCTCTATTGTTTTGATTGGAGAGGGAAGAAAGGACCTTCCTGCATTACAATATAATTTCACTATATAGAAATACACAGGGAAGTCAGAATACACAGTAATCATCAGCAAGTGCACCATAGGGATAATTTCTTGGGTTTTCTTGGCAGTATAGAGTTTAGCTCTTGTCCACTCTGCACAATAGCTCAACACACCAGGCCTTTCAAATTTATTCATTGTTGGTTGGATGGAAGTGGGTGGTATAAGGCTGAAAGGAAAATTACCGAAATTTTGGTGTAATACTCTGAAGGGATTTGCCAGGGTGCCAGCCACTCCCCTGATCACACGATCCAGCTGCCCTCCAAGTATGAATGTCTGGCTAGTCAGGTGCTGGTTAGATCATCACCAACACCTCCAGTTTCGAAAGGAGAGATCAAAAAGGAGATTGCAGTTGTCGGCAAAGACACAGGAAACACAGGCTACCTGTGTTTCTTACTAGCTGCTCTCAGCTAGTCTGTGTCTGAGTTTCTAAGCCCCTCAGCTCACCCTACCAGAGACAGGTGGGTCACTTCAATTCTCCAGCTAAGCCCTTACCCCTTGTAGAGTCCATCACAAAAAATAAAGCTGCTCTAACATCCAGCAAGCACCTATCACCTTCCTCACTCCTGATCACAGCATCCTCCCTGTGCAGGAGGAATAGGAACCTTCATTCCATTGTGCCTTTAAAAAGCCAACTGTCACACACTGGGCACAGAGACAAGCACTTCATACTTTCAGTCTTCCTTTTCCTTTCACTTCACTAGAATTTATATTTCTTCTTTAGAACTCACATTCTTTTAAGTCATTACCCATCCTGGCTTTAACATTTATAAACTCCTGGCTAAGAGCCCTTCTACTTGACAAATCAACAGGGTTCCCTTAGAGCTTTAGCCTTTGGACCTCTCTCATATTACCATCACAGATCTCCACTTGGATTTTCCAACAGAGTTTACTACTCCCTATTTAGTATTCCTTACTGAATTACAAATTTTACTTCTCTTGCTTAAACAAGGGAATTGTTTTTTGTATTCTTCCTCCTTTTCATAAAGTGCATCGCTGTCAAAGTTCAGGTCCAATTCTTCTTGAGGATCATGGGAACTGTAGTCCTCTGGAAATTCAGACCTAAAGCTGTAGAACAGTTTGTCCCTAGTGACAAAAAAGGACATTAAACTTCACCTTTGCACAGAATGGATCCAAGTATTTTTCAAAGATACCACATGGGATATAGCTCACAGATTCAGTTCAAACAAGAAAAGCTAGAGTAAACATGTATTTGCTAATAATGGTATGAGAAATCTAAGCATGCTGTATAATTAGTATTATTGTGAAATATTACTTGGAGGAGTAAAAGCAACAAGGAAGCTGAATGTTACCTCTGAAGCAGCAAGAGAGCATCAGTGGTAGGTGGTTCAGTGGGAACGGGTAGCCAAGGAGAAAGCTCACTGGACCATCAACATATTCAGTAAGATTTGAAATTTAACAGTTACAGGTCTTGATACCCACAGCCACAGGAAACCTGGGCCCACCTCTTAAGCACAAACCCCAGATATTAATATGCCACAATGGAGGATATCTGTGTTATCATTTCCAAAAGTAAAGGAGCAATCTCTCACAATATGAAAGACAAATAAAGCTACAGCCAGCATTTACCATTTGTTAGTTTGAAACTCTCAGGGATGTGCTGCTAACCTGTTTTGGGTTCTTGAACTGGGCCTTTGGAGATTTTGGGTTACACAGCAGACGATAGGTGACATGGATATTGCAGGAAAGGCCCTCTCTTCAAAGCACAGGGGAGGGACACTGGTGGGATGGAAGGGAAATACACCACAGACCCCTCAGATACCCCTTGTTTACCAGCACTTCCTGCACAGGCTGGCACTACACTATTTCTCATTTGGCACAAGCACCTTGTCATTTCGAGCTACTTTTCCAAAGGAACAAGATTCCAGAAAGCAACCAAACAGCTCCATAGGCTAATATGTTGGAGCTACGAGGCTGGAGTGCAATACAGATACAATGGCAAAGCACCAAACATTGATGAGCCTCGGCTTTTACCCATTTATGCATTATTCTTGACTACATTCTTCCAGTCTCCTGGATAACCGTGCCATCTGTGAGCTGTAGCTGAAACGAACCTGGCCCAGGCAGTTGAGACAAGTGATTCTTTGTAGCTCATTTCAGCAATGCTACAGCTGGAACCAATTTCATTAACTGGCAATCAGAGAGGGAAAATACAAGCAATGAGATGTTTTCTTTGTAGAAAACAAAGATATTAGACACTAGCTCTTGAATGTGAGCAGCCATACAAGAAGCAAGCTAAAGAAAATACCCAGAGGAACATGCACAAAGACTTTAACCAAAAAGTTTCATGCAAATGTACCTCCAGGGCCTGTTTCTCCTTCACATGAGACCTTTCCACGGATGCAGCCCTGACTCCCACAGATCGGAGGAGTGCTGAGGAAGGGAAAGCTGGTGGATCACGCACAGGGAGAGCAGAGCTCCATGGCAGCAGACGTGGAAAGCTGGGGGAGAGGGATTGATGCCGGTGACCATCCAGTTCTTGGAGGAATCATTAATTTCCTCAGTTCCCTCCCTGTCTGTGTGCTCAAGGGCACTTGTGAATAGGTTTTGGACCTGAGCTGGTCACTTTTCCCAGCTTAATTCCCATTTAAAATATTATTGATGATAATACTGATGGTCTCCCATCTCCAGCTCAGCATAACAGACAGCCAGAGGAGCTGGGGTTTTGAAAACTTTCTTGAGGACAAAGCCTGCACTTGTGCAGTTTCACTGCTGTTGAGTTAGTCTACATTAATGTCATTTAAATTTTGCCCAGGGTCTTTGACAAGAATTCAAATATAACTGCTGGGGGTTTCAAATATGTGTTTTGAAAATTGGAGCCATCCGAACTATGCAGGGCAGAACATCTCCTGTGTTTATTTTTATTCCTAATTTAGACTCCGCATCAGCTGTCTTCATGGTTTGGTGGTGTGAAGTACTGGAAGCCTACCAATGCATATATATATATATATAAAACTTCCTTTTTGGTTTGCATCAGTAGAAAGATTCTTTTTCACTTTGAGTCACTAAAAAGTCACTGTGCAGGCTAATTTAAGACAAATGTGAACACATGATATCTGAGCAACGGATGTGAGGCTGTGTTTGAAGGAAGTATGCTGAAAAGGCCTGCCTCCTTAGGGGTCTTTGGTAGGAGACAGTGCTGGCAACCACTTGGAGAAAGGATTCTGTTACTGCTGTGGTATTTTGGGCTCCAGAGTGCAATGTTTAGAATGTGCTCTGCTCAGACGGTCTTGGGAGGAGCCTGTCCGCCATGGCAACTCACATACGACTTTGCATTGTTTGTAATGATCACACAACAGAGAGAAAAAGAAGAAAAAGGAGGATGGCCTTGCATACACAGACCATGACGGTCTACGACTGCATTCTCCAAGGCTGTAACCAGAAGTTATAAATTGCTATATTGCATATTTTCACCTCTCATCTAATTGAAGAAACAGTGTATACAGCTTTGCAGATGGCCCATTTATTTTGCTGAACTATCTAGGGCTCAAGGATGCTGTTTAGAACTAACTGGGTACAAGCGCAACAAAGGCCAGGGGAAATTGGCTCTTGATAAAATCGTTTGTCAGGTATGGATGAGTATCTTTTTTGCAAGGCCACAGCACCTCTCTTCTGAATTAATGAATCTTTTGCCACAAAGGCAGAAAAATGTAAGGCACACTTACTCACAAACTGCCAGAAAGGTTGCAGAATTTTACAGCAGCACAGTCCTCAGGCTGCTGTTTGGATATCAGCATTGGACATTTAGTGGGAGGAAGGAAAGGCTGTGTGCAAGTGCAGCCCATGGAGGAGTTTTCAGACAACTTTCACCTGAAGGTATCCTGTGCCCTTGGCAAGAGGCTCAGCCTCTTAGGAGAATTCCAGCATGCAGTTCTGTCTGAGCCTATCCCTATCCACCCTGCATGTTGTGGGAAGCAAGAAACCCTCTGAAACCAAAGCCATCCTGCTCCAGCCTCCCCTCTACATGCCCAAACATACTTGCTCTGCTGCAGCAAGCGGCAGGCTGGGCCAATGCCAGATCTCTGCAAGGAGGTCCAGTATAGTCTGGGAGACCTGCATGTGCTGTTCCAAGAGAGACCAGAATCCTCATCATCAGAGCACAGCAACAGATTGGAAAGGGGAGTATTGTTGTCTTCATTTTACACAGAGTGGGCTGACATACAGAAACATGTTGGGTGTTGTCTTCGATTAAAGACTGGTGGTTATACACAGAAATAGCTGCTGATCTCAGAATTCTAGGAAGTACTGATTACATTGTGCCAAAGGAATAAAGAATCCCTAAAGAGTCACACCAGAAGTGTGTTACGATTTTTTTTATCTCTTGATTTCTGTTCTTTTACTTGGAAGGTTTCTGTTATCCAGCTAGAGACAGCAGAGGTGGCCAAGGACACATCATGGGCCAGGGGCTGCAAAGGGCGAGAAGCCTAATGACACACAAACAATCCTGACTTGAAGAGTCTTTGCCCAAATTTCTCTCATAATCACAAATGGACTGCAGAAAAACAATAGAATAAATTCACTAACCAAAGAAGGGCTAAAGCAATAATAAATTCAATTCCAGTATGCTTTACCTGGTACAATATAGATATAGTATGTAAGTATTAATGTGAATTTTGGATAACTTACCTGTATTGCATCTCCAAATCTTTTTGATAGTTGCTAATCTTTGCTACTGAAATCACTGTATTGCTTATTTAGGTGTCATACAATGAGAAAAAGAAAAGATACTAAAGTACTACAAGAGAGGATACTAAATTTCTTACTGTAATTTCAAATCCCACCAGTGACTCAGGTTTTATAAACCTGCAAATGAGTTTCATTTCTGTATAGTAGAATTTAATTTATAAATTGAAGGCAGTAAGCATACCCATACAATTCTTAGATGATATGGTGTTTATTCCCCTCGGGTACTGCTGGTTGGCTGAGGCATGGGGATGGGTCTGTGAGTCCAGGACCACGTCTTGCCCTGCAGCCAGCACGGGTGCTCCATGGAATCACAGCACTGAGAGAAAACCAGGAGATAGGCCACCTGCTGCTAGTGTCATGCTAGCTCCAACAGGTGTGTGTTTAAACAAATATTTGGTGTTGTCCAGGAAAGACAGAGGGGTTTGTGCACATGTTTCTGTGCTAAACTAGTCCTCATCTTACAGCAGTGGGAATACAGCAGGGCATGGACTTTTGTTGGTTCTCTTCCCCTGGGCCTGGCTCCGACCAGGCTTTGACTCAAGAGGCATCTTTTGAGAAGAGACCCAGTTTATTATCAGTGATGTCGCAGGAGAGTCACTGGTTGTGTGGGACAGAAACGCTGAGGGGAGTTTAGAGGAGGCTGTGGGACGGCTGCAAAAAGCAGCACTCGTGCCTGGTGTAGGGCTTTGACCCAGGTTTTGATATGCCTGCTAAACACACGCAGCACTGGAGGGCTGAGGATCAGAGACAGAGCCATGAGCACAGTGCCACAGAATCACACCAAGAGCAAAACCCTCCCTGCCAGACAGGCACAGAGCCCTGGCTCGAAACACAGTCCCCTACAGCATCCCACAACCTGCACCAAACAGCAGCAGTGAGGTGGGTGGCATAGGGCTCTCAGCACCCACAGGGCTGCCTGTGCCAGTTTGGCTGATGGAGGACAGAAGCTCGTCTTTATCAAGGGGAGAGGGGTTTTCCCCGAACAGTTCTTCATTGTGTCCCCTCAGGACTCAGTCTCAAATCACTGAAATCTCTCACTCTACAAACAGTTATTTAAAAAATAAACCTAGGAAATGAGATAACTCTGCCAAGCACCAAACCCCATGAATTCATTGCACCTAACACCAATCACTGCGTTCCTGTTAACATCCCTGCTGCTGTCCTTTCCTCTCGGACAGGCTGGGTGGCTGCAGACACAGCCTGGATGATGGCAGCCGCATGCAGGGAGCTTCATCTCCTGCTTCTTGTCAGGCCTCTGGCAGCAACTCACAGCTCGGTAGCAGTCGAACGGAAAGTTCTGCTTCTCCCTACAGAACTCCTGTCCTTGGGTAAGGGTGGCTGTTGACTCCACCATTTCTGCTCCTGCTCTGCTAAGGGCAGTTCTAAGAAAGCCTTGGCAAGAAACCTCCTTGCCACTCTCCCGGCTCCTTGCCCTCCGGAGGTTGGGACCCGATGATTCCGGCCGTGCCAGGCAGTGTCCAGCCGGGGCTGACCGCACCACATCCTGCCTGGGCTCCAGCAGCGGGCACCGGGACGGGGGACGTGCCGTGAGCTGCCGTCGTGCCGGCGATGCCGTGGCCCCGGGATGCTCCTCGGCAGCACTCAATTCCTGACACAGCCGCAGCTGCGGGAAACGCTCCTCTTCTGCGGAAAACAGCCGAGCCCGTGGGGGGCGCGGAGGGGACCCGGGACCGCGCCGCTCGGGGCCGCTCCGAGCGCCGGCGGCGCGTCCGTGCCCGCGGCCACCGGGTGCCACCGGG
>VZTI01003805.1:3323022-3419699 GCA_013397865.1 Struthidea cinerea
GCCGGGACAGCCAGCCAGCCAGCCAGCTCCTACCGGGGACCGACAGATAGACAGGTAGCTCCTGCTGGGGACAGACAGGCAGACAGGTAGCTCCTGTCGTGGACAGACAGCTGCGGCCGGGGACAGACAGGCATCTCCTGCCGGGGACAGACGGACAGACAGACGGGCAGCCCCTGCCGCTGGCGGCCAGCCCGAGAGCAGGGGCTGAGCGCCTGCTGCCGCCGTGTCGAGACGGGGTGCTGACCCGCCGGCTTTGGGGCATGCGGACCGTATCACCGTTCGGCTGCTGCCGCTCTGACAGCGCTGCTCGGGCCGCTCTTTCAGCGTTTCCCGATCCCCAGTGGCGGGTCCGTCAGTGCTAAGGCAGAACCACAGCAGTCGCGGCGCGGCCGAGTCTCCGCGAATGCGGCACCGTGCGCGGCGGCTGTGCCCGCGCTGCAGCGCCGAGCTCCGGCCTCAGCCACGGCACAGCGCATCCCCGGCCGGCGGGGCCTCGGGTCCTTCTCTGCAAAACAGCATTGGCTGTTTGCTCTCTTCTGCTGAATGCTTGTGAAACGCTGAGGAAAAGGCTGCGCTGTTTACTGAAAGATATAATGGCTGTCAAATATTATTACTTTCTCTTTAGGCATTATTACTTTCTCTCTTGCAATATAAAATTAGCAGAGGAATCTGAAATACAAAAAAGTGGTGTGTTGGGGCAGCGTTTGAAAAACCAGTACGTCTTTTCCATGTTCATATATTTGTTTTTGCAGTATGGATTTATAAACACGTGCCTGAAGTCTTTGGTGGTTGAAAAATACGGCGAAGAAACATGGGAAAAATTAAGGTAATGTGTTCCCAATAAGCGTAGTGCATTGAAAGAAAATGCCCAGGAATTCAGCAACAGAGGATGTAATTTCTCATTGGTAAACGGTAGCTGATGTGCATCTCAAGTAATTATTAGGGGTAACTAACAGGGCAAAAGCAACAGTTTCTTGCCTTGTAACACTTCATCCTCTGATACTAATTTGTCCCAATTAATTTGTCATATCAGATAATTAAAGATGACATTTAGTCTTCTAGACAATTTTGCAATAGACTCGCTGGCTCAGCGTGACAATATCGAGAAGTAATTACACTGAAAAGATGTCATGCTTAATATAAAGTCAGTTAAATTCCACTACTCTCAGAAAAGCAGCTAAACCATACATCATTTGATTCCAATCCCTCTGCCATGAGCAGGGAACCTTCCACTAGACCCAGTTGCTCAAAGCCCCATTCAATCTGGCCTTGTATCATCTCTGGTTTTGTCTTGTCTTTATGAGCCGTATGGTATTTCCAAGATACATAATTGATATTTTGATGCATATATATATTATCCATTGAAGCCAATATAAAAAAATCAGCAGGTATGGGGAGCCCCAAAGAGCTGAATATTTTGGCCACATTGAAGGACAAGCCAGTAGACCAGAAGACAAACTAAGAGTCCACTTGCTCTAGCACCCCACAGTATGATGTCCTAATCCTTGAAAGAGTTTACTGTAATACCATAATGTGAAATAGCAGAAATGGAGAGGTGGACACTGCCATTCAGCCATGTTAAAGCAATTTAATTAATTTAAAGCAATCTAATATTAAGCTTACATCCTTAGGTGAAGTAGTGTGTTCCAATATAATGCTTGAGGGAGGTTAAGGAGTGCATTCACAGCAAACAGTACTTAAGGAATGCCAGTTGGGTCACCCAAACGTGTTGTATTTACAGCACTGCTGAGACAAGAATATTGTCTTCTCTGTTTTAGGTTGCAGGCTGGAGTCCAGGATTCTTTCTTGACTTTTGAGGTTTACAAAGATGAGATCACAATGCAGCTTGTCGACAAAGCCTGCAAAGTATTGGGTATGTGTTAGCATGCCTCAAAAATGAACCATCCTGGGTCAAGCCTGAGTCTGCAGCCCAGGTTTTGTCTCTTGTGCTCTTGGGAATGCCTTCCCTATGTTGCAAATTTTCTGCCTTCATTCTTAATCCACCTGATAGCATTGCAAGAACTTGCAAACCTTCCTTATTCCTTAAGGTATCTTTATTTTGCCAGGTGTTCCTGCTGACACTGTTCTGAGGGAGTTTGGAAAGTATTTCTTTGAATTCTGTAAGCGCTCAGGCTATGACCACATGCTGAGGACACTGGGTGGAAATCTCTATGAGTTCATAGAGAACCTGGATGCATTGCACAGCTACCTGTCCCTTTCTTACCAGGCAAGTCCGAGTAGTAACTGGTGAGCAGGTATGGATGGACTCTGCCAGAGTTCATAACACAAGGAATAGCATCTCATAGGTGTGAATAAATAATGAAAAAAATCACCAAAGCATGTTCTCCTATGTTCTGAAACAGATGACTCCAAAATGTTAGGACAATTTCTAAAAATGATTAGTTTTGACTAGTCCTCAACATTAGGTATTATTTAGTACATTGGCTTTAAAGCATAGCAGATTTTCCTTCACAGGTGAGAATATTTAATTTTATGGTTTTTTCAGCTTATTCATATTACAGTTTATGTTATTAAGGCATGAGATGCTTTTATCCAAGTAGAATCCATCCGTAGTCTTTTTCAGAAAAAGATATCGAGGTTTTGGTTTTGTTTGTTTTTTTCCTCAGGAGATGAATGCACCATCTTTTAGAGTGGAAAAGAATGAAGATGGGTCAATGAATTTACATTACTATTCAGACAGAAGAGGTCTGTGCCATATTGTGCCAGGTAATGAGACAAAATGCAGAGTACAGATCAATGCAATATATATACAGAATAATCATATATTTGCAGATGCACTCAGAGTTCAGTATCTTTTTTCAGATGAGGACTGGCCATGGAATTGAAGCCTGGCAGAGTTCAGTCTCCAGACACCTGAACTCAGTATTTCCCTACTGCCTGATCACTCCTAGCTCCCAGTAACTTTCATCAAAATTTCCTGTATGACAACCCAGGCTGTGAAAGCCCATTCTTGCTATAGAATTCCCTCCCTGGAAGAAAAATTAAAGTTCATGATGTGTATTGTGTCTGTTTATTAATTCTCAGTGACTCATGCTTTTTAAATTACAGTGAAGTAGAAATTCTAGTTGAGTTGAAGAAAGTCATCCACCCTGTAGTACATCCAATCCATGAAACTCCTACTGAACCCTGCTCAAAACTAAATCTTTTACCAGAATTTACCAGAATCTTCAGAGCTGTAATTGTGCAAGGATTAGACAGCTATAGGTCTGTAAGAGAAGATCATATTCCTTTCCTTCGTAAATAATGCTGAATTTAGAAGTTCATCAAAACTTCCCCCTTTGTGAAAACTCATTTCCTATTGAAAGCACAGAACTATTTGGAATGTCAGACTGAGCTTTTGATGTCATTGTCCAGTATTTTGCCTAACACCTAATCAGAGATGAGAAACTGATTGTGCATCTGCATGAAAGGTATTTCCTTCCTTTCAAAATATAATATTCTTCAATGACTGAACTAGATTGTATAGCAGAATTTCTTTAGACTCCCTGCACTTTTTGGGTTAATGGGAATTCATATTATTCCTCTATGGCTACTTGAACACATTCTTCAGAGATCCTGCTGAGCTGCTCCTAGTGAAAATAAGCATTTGTCTTCAGCCAAGGCAAAAGCAGCAGTAACTTTAAAGCTGACCTCCTATGTGCATATTCTCATCATGGCAACAGTAGCAAGAACGACATGGGTTGCTTTCTTCTTCCAGAGTCCTTTGGAAAAGTGATTTCTGAAACAGTGAAATTCCACTGTGGGCCCTCTAAAAGGGGAATTGAAAAGGTGTTGTTCTTGGCAATACCTTGTCTTTTGTTTCTCCTTCAGGAATCATTGGTGCAGCAGCCCTGGATTTTTTTAACATTGATATTTCAATGAAAATAGTCAATCAAACAGAAGAAGAAGAAAGAACAGGGAAAAAAGAACATATTGTTTTTCTTGTCACTCAAAACCCTCTATTTCCATGCAAGGAAAGAAATGAATTTTCTTCCTCATCTCGATGTCTTGTTGACTCTGAAAAACAATTTGAGAACCAACTGAATAAAGAGGTATTTTACTATTCATATCAGCATATTACTAAAATATATTTAAAATAAAATCACCTTTGAATTTCCCTTTGGATTTATTTCAACAGGACCTAGAAAAAGCCAAGAATGCAAATGGAGACAGAGGAAACTCTGTTTGTCCCGTTAAGAAAAGTCACTGGAAAACATTAAGAGGAATAATCACATTAGGAAAAGGTGAGCGATTGTTCAGAGTGAGCTTGTCATAATTTCTGAGTCTCTTCAGTGAGAAAGTCAGTAATCCTCCCTATCCCCACCCACCCATCCATTTTGAAGTTACCATTTATATTTCCCCTGCAACTTTTCAAAATGTTTCTGGTTAAGTTTCTTTCGGTTTGACATTGATGATCAAAGAAAAATTGCAGATAATAAGCATGCTTAGTAATGACAGATACTTAAATGGAATATGACCTGTCACTTTTGTCTCTTAAACAGGGCTTTCATCTGAAAAGTCTTCTTCTATAAAATGCCATTGTGTGGTGAATTTGATTCTTCAATCACATGTCACTTAGTTTAAGATGCTGAATTGAAAACTGTGTTTTTTAACTCGGTAGATACCACTCCTTTCCAAAATTATCAACTGTAGTAAATTTTGAAAGCCAAATTACATCCTCCGCTACCAAAAGTCTACTGCTAATCTAGTAA
The DNA here is from genome assembly GCA_013397865.1 of Struthidea cinerea. Classification (NCBI taxonomy): domain Eukaryota; kingdom Metazoa; phylum Chordata; class Aves; order Passeriformes; family Corcoracidae; genus Struthidea; species Struthidea cinerea. Next base: position 3,327,735 of record VZTI01003805.1, read on the forward strand.
TCTCTGTTCGTATCTCTATATATTAGATGTTTATATATGTTTATAAAATGGAAGGAATTTTTCAGTTAGGATCTTTCTATTCCCCAAAAGGAACGAAAATCTAGCTCAGTATTGCCAAGATTTTTTTTTCCTCTAAGTGTTTCTTAGGAGCTGGCACAGTGTATTAAATCCACTTCTGTGCACATTTTTGTGGGATGTAGCTGTGTCATATTGCTATGGCATCTGCAGATTCATAGAGGAGTAACATCTACAGTTGTTCATCTACTCTTATTTTTTCCACATAATCTCATGCATCTAGTGCTCTGTGTTTTTTGTGTGCTTAAGTTTTAAACACCCAGCCAACTCAGATTAGTTGCTAATCAGCTGTGGATTACACTGATTTAGCACAGATGTGTGCATGTTTCTGGGCCCACACACTGTTTGCTTTGTCTTCACTCATTATGATCTAGGGTTCTGTCTCACCGAGTGGTAAAAAGTAATGCTGACTGCTTTTATGAGGTGGAGCCTGATTTAAAAACTATACATTTATTTCACCACAGGCAAGCTCCTGAGAGGATTTGATCCTGTTTATCCCAAGAGCCTCTGGATTGACACAAAAACATTTTGCAATGGACTTCCTTTTCATATGGTTTTTGACAAAGAGGTAGGACAAGCATGTGGTCAGGGCCCTTAATTTGCACAAACCTAGTAGTAATTTCCCTCAGTTTTGGCTGTCCTACAGTTCCCTGCTGTGTGTGTTCTGTGTGCAGTGCACACTCACAGGATTTGCAGAAGCACTCTGTACAGAGACATGCAATAAACAAGGCAACTCTCTCTGGATCACTGCAGACACGAATCTCCTTCGAATTTATTGATTTTACCATGTCTGAAACAGCTGCAGAATGCCAGCAAGGTTTATTGCAGCAGTCTATCTGTTACCAAATACTGAGCAGAATTTTTTGAGGTTTCTGGCCACCTTCCTGTCCCTGGATATATATCAGAGATGTGTCTCATCCTTTAAATTTGCTTTGCACTTACAGTTATTCCCCCTCTCCCCCCATTAATCTATCCCAAGGTTTTGAGGGCTTTGCTGGCAGCTGAGGTTCTGTGTGTTTCCTGAGACTACTCCTACATGCTTCTGCTGGGAAAACCCAGCTACCTACCGAATCGGGCAGCATGCAGCCCCATCTAGGACCCAAAAATCTCTTTATCTTCTGGGGCAGGATTGAGTCTCCTCTCCTTTGCATACATACTCTGCAGCCCCTTGTCAGGGCTGCCCTCTGGCTGGTTCCCAGCTAGCCTGGGTTCCCACCAAGCTACAGCTCCTCTTGCTCTGAACTCTGTGGAGAGAATATCGGCTTAAGACAGGAGCAAAGAAAGGAGAAGCTGAGGATGGGACAGCACAAGAATGCTGAACACATTCCCCTCAGGAAACATGTTTCGGCATTGTGCTGATCGAGATTCCAGAGCACACAATCTGCTTCATGCTACTGCCCACATCAGCCAAAATACAGAGTCTTAAACCTTTCAAGAGGGCCAGTATGCATAATTTAATAAAACTACTAGCGTGCAAAGAAGACAAGTCCTACACCCATTACTGGTAGCTGGGTCAGAGCTTCAGTAACTGATGACAAGCAGAGAAGAACATTTCTGCAGAATTTAGGAGCTCACGTGTGGTCAGCAGAGTAAAGAAGAATGACTAAACCTTTACACATGGTTAAGAGAAAGTAACCCACGGTATCTATTAGAAAATTAATATTTGCCAAGGCGTTCTATGCCACAGTTATTTTCATTTTGGAATACAAGACACTCTGGTGTCTCTACTTTCTCCTGCAGCTACCTGTAAGACTGTTTGTTAGGACTACACAAATGCAAGCAGGGATAATAGCAGGTAGTTTTGGGGTTTCTTCACAACTGACAGGAAGGAACATTTTAGTAACAACATTCCTTTCTTGGGGCTTTGTCTTGCTATGAAGGGCATGCATTCAGAGCTGTGTAGTACTACACTGACAAGGTAGAAATTTTGCTCAGAAATAAGCGATGTGCTCTGGCAAGGCTCAGTATGTGGAAATGTATAAACAGCCATCAGCTGTAGCTTGGTCTGAACCCAAAGGGACATGAATTGTAACACACGGCCCGTATTTTCTTTTTAAGCTCAAAGTGAAGCAAGCTGGGGTGAGCATTCAAAAGATTGTACCTGGCCTTCAGACCATGGGCATCTGCTTGGATCAGTACTTCAGGATCATTCACCCAGAAGTACCCTTCACCATCTCCAGCATTCAGAAATTCATCAACAGCCAATTTGTTTTCCAGACTAGAAGAGAGATGATGCCTGAGTCATGGAAAGAACGGCCAATGCTGGAGCTAAGAGGTACTTCACTGTTTTCAAAAGCACAAGTGCTCATATTAAGTCAGGAATTACACTGAGGTGCACTCCTGACCTCACTCAAGTCCTATAAATAGCCTTTGGGAGAGGAGATTAGATGGTTCTGTTTAGAGAAACAGGAGGTGCTTGTACACAAATTCTGCTATCACCTCACCAGATTTTGAGGGCTTTCAGTCAGAAACAGCAACTCTGCTCCTATTTGAAAGGCTTAGAAATATGGTGGTTTTCTGATGCTGCAAAACCCACATGTGAATATGTTTTGTTCTTAATTTATGTCTTTGAGGGGAGTTATTTGCTACTGGCTGGGTTTCAAATGGGATTAAAAATAGATTAGTTCTCTGTGCTTTTATTTTTTGTAGCACATTTTCAGATTCTGATTTCTGTCTTCACACACCCCCCCAAAGCCACGTAAGAGTTTACCAGTTAAAATTATCTCAGCAAAGAAGATACTGTATTTGCTTTATTTTTACTGAGAGGACTGAATATGGGATGATCCTCTGCTTGGTGTAATTAACTATAATGACATTTGGTTTAAGTGTTCTGTGACTTCAATTTTGCTTTTCTGAGCTATGTAATGTGACCTAATTTTCTCTCATCTCCTTTCACCTTTATGTAATGAGTGTCAAATCTTGTATTCCTGAGATTCAGAAAAAAATTAAGGGTTTCAGGAGACCTTTAAAAATGTAATGCTACCAAAACAAGGAACTTTGACTAGTCATGGTACAATTGTACTTTCTCTTATGCTCTGGGAGTTAATTCACATGGTATTTCTGATGTTTCAATCCTCTTAGTTTTAAAGCTGTTCATCCTGTAGCCCTGGGTATGAGGTGAGGGAGAAAGAAAGAAACAGGAATTTCTAGATTGCTGTTTAGAAACCTATGATACTTGTGAAGCAAGATAATAACAACAATAATAATAATAACAACAATAATAACAACAATAATAACAACAACAACAACAACAATAATAATAATAATAATAATAATCAGAATCAAACCTCAACCAAAAACCAAAAAACTGAATTGCCCACCAAAAATCCTTTTTACCTTTCAGGAATTTTTGTAACTGCTTATTTAGATTATGATAGTGATGGAAAGCTCCAATTTCCAGGAAGGAAAGCGCCATTGACTTTACTGGGACACAAACTATGCACTGTGAAATTAAACTTCAAATGTTTTGCTTAATCACTGTGAGTCTCAGTTCCCCTGTGCATGATTCTGACTGACTGGCTTCAGGAACAGCTCAAGACCAGGGAGGAGAGGAGGGGAAAATGCGGGAGGGAGAGGAAAGGAGAGGAGAGATATTGTGAGCACTGGGGTTCCTCATGAGGAGGCGAGACCTGAGTCACAGTTGGGCTCTGCCCAGCACGTGCAGTGAGGGAGTGACTGCTTCCTGGGTCCTGGCATTTTGTTAGCTGCCTAGCGTAGCTCCTTTGAACAAGTTCACCTCTAATTCACAAAAAACAAATTCCTGAGATCATCCAGACCCTACAGAAACCCACTGTCCTAAAATTAACACCAGTAATGCTGAGCACCGTGTGAAAGGCCACACTGCTGAAAACCCTTGCCAACACTTGTTCCCCACAGGCCAGATGATGTGGATGGAGTCCCTTCAGTGCATGCTCTACCTCTGCTCCCCTTTGCTTCGCACTTTGCATGAGCTGGAGGAGCGGCAGATGCACATCGCAGACATTGCCCCTCATGACGTGACCAGGGATTTGATTCTCCTCAATCAGCAGCGACTGGCAGAGATGGAGCTCTCAAACCAGCTGGAGAGGAAGAAGGAAGAGCTGCGGATCCTGTCGAAGCACCTGGAGGAAGAGAAGAAGAAGACTGAAGCTCTGCTCTATGCCATGCTTCCCCAGCACGTGGCCAACCAGCTGAAAGAGGGGAAGCGAGTTGAGGCAGGTGAATGAACAGGATGCATTTGGGATGTGGGATTTGTGCATCAGGAGATGGTGCTAGAGAGACTGGGGCGCTGGCACAGCCTCTTTGCCACTGCTGTGGAGTCCATTCTCTACTTGGTGACATTCTTGGGTAGGAAGATGACCCAGACCCTTAATCTCACTGATAATAAAAATTCGGCTATTCTTTCAAATAAAGATTTGGAAGCTCTTTGCCAGTATTGTTCCTTAGGTGATGAAAAGTGGTAGTAGCTGCCCAGTCAGTGAACAAAATTCAGTGTTTCAACAGTAATCTGAGATTTTGGTTTTAACATGGGTATACGGGAAAACGAGGGCTCAGAAGTGAAGGGAATAAAGAAAGTGGCGTTTCCTAGAAAATTCTCTTGGTACCTCTGTGCTCTCTGCAAACACAGAATCATGATGATTCCCATTGTTATTAAGGGTAGCAATAAAATGCCTAAATTCCCTTCGGTAAGCACATACATGAAATTAAGGATAACAAGCTAAGTGTATCCTGTATATGATGTATTCAGATGTCTGGGTTGTTTGAGATGTGCAGTGATTCTTACATTTGATACAGTCTTATAACCACCCTTCTCCTTTGTCTCAGCACCCATTTATGAATATTACAACTGATAGGTCATAGGATGATCTGTGCAAACAAGTCTTGAACAGATACCATGATTGTCCAGCCACTACAAGTACTTACCACTGCTCTTTCTGCCCACAGGAGAGTTCAAGGAGTGCACTATATTGTTCAGTGACGTGGTGACCTTTACCAATATTTGTGCCCAATGTGAGCCTATTCAGATAGTTCTCATGTTAAATTCGATGTACCTGAGATTTGACAGACTGACCACAGTGCATGACGTGTACAAGGTAGGTACTGATCAAAAAAGGCTGCAGAAATTTTTGTTGGGTTTTTTTGTTTTGCTTTGGTTTTTTTTGCTTTTAAATGTACTTAAATCCTCTCCAGCACAGCATGATTTTTTATAAACCATAAAATATTACCTATTTGTAGTGGCCACTCAAACTGAAAAGCAAGGGGAAGTGTGATTAAATCTGTTTAAAATTTTTGGACAGGAATGCAACTTCCATCATAGACTAAAGTCTCTTTCCAGAGTGCTAACACTAGAATGGCTGTTTTTTCATTTCTCTCTCGCTCCCTCCTATCTCAAATGCCTGTCCAACATGACTAATTTTCCTAGTTCCTTTATTTGAACTTGCTGTAAATAGGTCACTAAGTATCACCTCTGGTGGAAATTAACATTATAAACAATACCCAGATAATACCCAGACTTTTTACGGTATTGATCTCCTGCTGACCCCCAAAGAGCATCATTTAGAGCTAGGCCGTAATGTACATGTGATCTCCAAACTGTGCTGTAAAGATCAGAGCCCTGTCTGGCCTACTGCAATAGTGTTATTAACACTTCCAGAGTTACCCGATTTGATGTGCTGAAGAGCAGTTCCTAAGTTTCTGTCTGTCCCTAGCTCATTAAGTATTGAGGAAGGCAGAAATAGTAAAGGGTGAAATCCAGATCTCGTTCACTCCTTGCTCAGGCAAGGCTTGCAGTTCGTCCCACAATAAATTGTACTAGGAAATCAGAAGCCTTTCTTCCTTGGCAAGGGATCTGTATTCAATAATTGAAGCATCCAGGATATGGCCCACAGATTTTAGGATAAATTAGCATCATATTCTATGTAAATCATCCATCATAAGTAAATGATCTGTCACTATAATAATCTCCTTTTGATGCCTGTATATAATTCCTATTAATGTTGAAGGAGGTTACTGGGATACAGAGAGCAAGGATGAGATTACTATTGCAGGGAATTGGGAAAGAAATGAAATAGTGGCATTGATCAAAGAAACTTGGCCCAAGCCTATAAACATCTAAAGTTATGAATAAATCTTGTTAAATTAAATGTTCTACTATGGCTGAAAAATAATTAAGGTATCTATTTGCATTAGTAGCTTTTTACAGTTGTTATTAATTTGTTGTAGAAAATTACTGGCATCACTGTGGGTTTGGCTATCTGATAGAAGGCATGGACAGGAACACTTTCTTTGAGATTGATGTGCTGAACAGTTTTAAGTCATGATGTTAATGCACAAACCCAAATATTACATTATGTTTCCACTGTCCTATTGGTGTTAATTTTTAAGAAAGCCAATCAATCTAATCTAAAAAATCTCTTGTTTACTGATGATAAATGGGCCAGTGAAGTCTCGTAAGAGCAGTTTAAAAAATTTCATTACCGTGTAACAGGCTTTTACAGTGGATTTTAAACATTTAAGAATTCTCTGTTTCAAACAGGTCTGTTCTATTCCCAGCAAAATTTCTGGTACAGGAACAAAATCCAAAGTATTTCTCAGCTACTTTTGCATGTATTTCAAGGAGACTGGATGCCTGAAGGAGGACAAACCCTTCAGCATATGTGTCACAGGCTGCAGCTGTTGTGGGAAAACAGCAGTTGTAGGGAAGGATGCTCCCAACTTGCTTAGCTCACACTGTGCTCTGTGACATCCTGGAGATTGGAGGTTCCTTAATTTCGTGTGAACCCCTTAATCAGAATCAGCAGTGAACAGGCTCCCTTGCTTTACTGTGACTTTTTAAAAAATAAATCTCTCCTAAATAAGAAATCCACTTTTAGCACCAATTGTGAATTAGAGCTAATTAATAGCACTCATCTATCAGGTAACCTCCTGGCTCAGGAGGCTGTGCCTCAGGCTAGCTCTTTGCATATAGGTCTGCCCTGCGTAAGAGGAAGGCAAACAGTCTGACACTTGCACAGCAGCCCTTCCTCCTTGGGGTCTCTCACACTGCTATCTAAAGTGGGTCAAGTGAGCAGGGACAGAAGGCATTGAAATTTTTATGTGGAGTGAAGGAAAGGTTCTCCATCTCAAGGAAACTCACACGTGCTAAAGCTTTTCAGTGATTGGAAACATCTTTTAAGAGAAAGGGGCAGTTGGTGCAGATAAGCAGAGCCCTGAACAGCAAAACACTAACCTGAGTGTGATATACCTGGCAGGCTCATGTGCTTGTCCCTCTCAATTAAAGGTGGAGACGATTGGAGATGCCTACATGGTGGTAGGTGGGGTCCCTGTGCCCGTACCCACTCATGCTGAGCGAGTTGCTAATTTTGCCTTGGGCATGATCATGGCAGCCAAAGGAGTGCAGAACCCAGTTTCTGGAAATCCTATCCAGGTAAGTTAACACAAAGGTGCATCTGTGTCTGTCTGCTTCTTGTGCTGAGCTTCTGGTTAATGTATTGCAGCAGCACCTCAAAGAGCTGCTTCTGACTCCTCTGTGGCTTTGGGCAAGGCCCACATAGGCACATTTTTCATGAAGAGCCTCTCCCTGTGGATATTTGATATCATACTGATGTTCAGTGTTGTGTTGAGATGAACTGGATAGCATTAAGAAAGATGTTAAATAACAAGTGACATTTTTGGGGGGTGTTTTATGTCTTTGTAAAGATTCGAGTTGGGATCCATACAGGTCCTGTCTTGGCTGGGGTTGTTGGAGAAAAGATGCCTCGTTACTGCTTGTTTGGAGACACGGTGAATATCGCTTCCCGCATGGAGAGCCACGGTGTCCCGAGCAAAATTCACCTGAGCTCCAGTGCCTATCAGTGAGTAACTGTGGTGGAAACTTTACCTGTTCAAATCCGTGCTGAAACCCACTGCCTTGGCAGCTGCACCTTTCAGTGTAGATGGTGCTTAGTCACTCATTTCAGCAGCTTGTAAAGGAAAGTCACTGCTTGTAAAGAGCTTGATTTTTTCTAATTATTACAAACGTACTTATATATAGAAGCAGAGGTTTGAGAGTGTCCATCCTAGAGAGCAAAAAATATATATAAAAAAATTGTGGTTGCTTAGTTGGAAGTACTGATAAATTGATGTAGATGCTAGAAAGAGAGTCAGAACATTTAGAATGTTTAATAAGAAAAGCTATAAAATCTCTCTCTTTGAGCACCATAATTTGTAGTGGAACAGTTTTATTTACACTTACAAAGGATTAACTGCATAAACAGCTATCCTCTACATGCTGTAATTTACTCTCCAGAAACTCATGTTCATAAAAAATTAATACTCTATTTTCAAGAACTTTATGTATGCATAAAGTCTGTGTACAAGAGTGGAAGCAAAGACAAACTACAAAGGAAGAAGTACAACAGCATTTTCTGGGCACACAGGAATGGTGTTGGGAAAATGAGAACTCAGCTGGCACTGAAATGGGCAACAAAGTTCAAAGGCAGCCAGAGGAGCTTCTGCAATGTTAGAATATAAATAGACACATGGACCTGCTGTGGCTGGTGATTCAGTGACAGCGCCCTGAAGAAAGGCTGAGTTACTCAAGGCCTCTCTTGCCTTGGTCTTCACTGATGAGATCTTCAAGGTCCCTGCACCAAAAGTCAGGGTTCAAGGAGTAGGTGAACTATAAGTATTGGAAGAGGATCAGACCAGGGGTCTTTTGGGTCACCTCAATGCACAGAAGTGCATGGGAGCAGAAGGGATCTGAGGTAATGAGAGAGCTGGGTGATGGCACTGCAGAGTGCTGGCTGTCAGATTTGGAAGGCTGTGACTGTCAGCACCGTAGCAGCTGAAGAAAGCCAGATGCTACAGCTGCGTGGAAAAATGGCAAGGGGGACAGGGTGAAACTGAAGGCTGATCAGCCTCATGTCAGTCCCAGTGAAAATCAAATGGCCATTTTTGGACACATGAAAAAGGCAATTGGGTATAGCAAGTCTGGACATAAATTAAATAAGTCATGCTTGACGGACCTGGTTGCCTTCTCTGATGAAATGACTGGGGATAATTCTGTCTAGCTGATATTGGCTGCCTCAGTTCTTAATTTCTATTTACTGGTCAATAAGGACCCTCCACCCTGCTGAAGTATTTGACTATGTGATCCATTAATTTTTGATCAGGCTGTATGTGTAAAGCTATGAAAGCACAACAGGCTTGAATAAACAGTTGAAACAAATCCTCAGTTGTTCACAGATTGAGACTCTTTTTCCCAGACTGTTGTGATTTGATCACTTAGCTCTTTTAAAACATCAGTGTCACTTTTACTTGTCTTGAATTTTCATGTGTCATTTTGCTTCTCATACTTTAGGTGCCTAAAATACAAGAATTTTGAGATTACGGAAAGAGGAGAAATAGAAGTAAAAGGCAAAGGGAAAATGCACACGTATTTCCTCATAAGAAATAAATCTGCAACTGAGAATGAGATTATGGGAAGGCCTATGAAAGATTTAGATTCTGGCCATGAATCTGTTCAGTCCTTTCCAGAAGGCAAGACTGAAACAATACCAAGTTCTCATCAGCCAGGTAGAGTCAACTCGACACATATTTTATCCCTTGAACAAATGAGCATTAATACCATCCAATTAAATGTTCTTTTGTGTTCTTCTTTCAGCTATTCAGGCTCAGCCAGAAAAGGACCAGACCCCAGCTATTGCAATGAAGTATGTTGATGGACCCACAGATGCACAAAACAGCTTCAAAAGAAGAAATCAGATAAAAGTTGGAGATTTAACAGGTAGTTATTTGGTTACCCTCTCACAAAGACCACAGAACTAGGAAGTAACTGAGGCTTAATCTTGCAAGTTCTTTATATTCATTTTCTGAATAACCATTGCTTTACTTGAGCCAGAAATTCACGCCAACATATACACATCACCTTTCTGCACACTCTTTAGGGCCAGAAAAATTTCACCTTTGGAGCAATCCCAGATGTTGATTGTGCACTAGGGAGAAAGACAGAGCTGTCAAACCCCAGAGCTTTTCTGGCTGTGCAGATAGAATGGATAAACGTTAGACAGCTCTTCACAGGGACAGACCCATGAACTGTTCATGTACACACCTTTCCTAGAAAAGGTGTAGTTATGGGGAAGCCTTACCAACTCAAGAGAGACCTCAGTCCTCAAGCCAGACTGCTGCAGGAGTCAGAAGGATTTAATGCCATGCTCATGTTCTGTAACCAAAGTTCATTCTCTTTGAAGCAGCTGATGCTGAGAGATAACAGATTTGATGCCATAACAACCTAATCTAATTCAGCAAGTCTTGTAGTTCTATTTCTGTGTTTTGTGGATTTTATACAGACTAAATATGTTGTCAGTAATTACTAGAAAATATTTTACTGCCTTCCCTCCCACCTGCTTAGATGTGGTAGTTAATCCAGTATGTGGTGTGCTGACAAACAGAAACCTCGCTGGTCCTTAAAAACTCACACTGCAGGCATGTTTCCTTTCAGGCAAAACTTGTGATTCCAAAAGCGATGGGAGTCTCCATGGCAACCAGCATGCAGATGATGGTCCTGGTCCTCGTCCTCCAAACCAGGGAAGAGTCAAACCTGCTGCTGAAGAGCCACAGAATAGAAATGTTCGCTCTAATTTTTGCACTTTACTCTAAGTTTCTTACTTTTACATTAAACAGAGAAATTTTATTATGATTTTGTGCATTTTGCTGTTATGGGACTGATTTTGTATATGAGTACCACATGATTTTGTAAAAAAAAAAAAAGAAAAAAGACATTTCATCACAGTTTTCAGCCAAAATAAAACCGTGGAGGAAATTTTTTTTAATCAATCTACATGGGCCATATAATACTCCCTGTGGAGAAAGAAACCCTTGCAAGATGCTTTGAAGATGCATTTTCAGTCTGTGCCACATCTTTGAATATCCCTGTGTAAAAATCATGTGTTGGTATCTGATGCAGCAATCGAGAAAGAGGTGACTCATCCAGCCAGAAATATTCCTACTCAAATGAGCACTTGTCATAAAAGAAACATTCCCTGAAGTGACCATCTGTCTTGACTCCAGCACAGCCAACAACTTCCCCATGTAAGGTTAGCAGAGTTCCATCTACATTTTAACTGCAACAACAGCTTCGTCTCTTAACAGGTCTTTTGTTGGGTAAAGGCATCATGACGTAGAAGCGCAGAATAGCTCTAAAACAACCTGTATTTTTGCATCCTGAAGAGAGAATAATATGTACTTGATAGCTCCCAACAGCAAAAAAGAGCGTCTGTGATCTCTGAACCAGCCATACATGCTGTGCATGGAAGGACATGGACGTGGTGGAGTTACAAAGCATAGGATTTGTCACAACACTGAAGGACTGTTCGAGGCCTACAACCTATTTGAGACCTTCAAATGAGTTTCAAGTTTATTTCTCATTTTGTCAGCCCAGCTAAGCAAAAAAAACCCCAGATTTTAGGACTGCAGAAGGAGACTGTCAGTGCTGGAATTAATGTTGCTAATATAATTGAAAACAACAGCATTCAAGATCAAAATTACTTACCTGCTGTCAGAGGCTGCTCAGCTGAAATACTTCCATGCTGATGTATTCTTAAATTATGCCTGATCAGAAATGGCAGAGAAAAATTGAAGTTCATCTGTCAGGGATTTCAGACAGAGGAGCAAAAATACAGTGGATATAAAGGTTGTAGACAATTTGGTGCATCATAAATTGTGCTCTCACTCCTCTAAATGGATCCTGGAGTAGGTGGGTGACTTTGACAGAAGATGTGCCCTGCACACTGATTTATTACCTCTGGGTGTGGATTCATTGACTAAGGATGCAGGCATGAGACTAATGTGAACTTTGAGCAAGATCTCACTGGAGAAGGTGATAATGTTACTCCTCTCTAACAGTCTGGAGCATCACATTTCCACCTCTGTGTCTGCAGCAAGAATGAAGCTCTTTAAAGAGCAGACAGAGAGCTAAGACTGAGGAAAGGCATCTCCTCTTTATAGTATAGCCAGATGAAATTTCACCTGGTTAGAATTTTGTTTCAAATCTGAGACAGAAGCTCCATAGTCCAGGAGCTCTCTCTACACAAGCAATTAGAGCAGCGGAGGAGGATGCACAGAGTGAAACCATCGGTGCTGCTCTCCACACCAGAGGTGTTCAGGGGATTTGCTAGGTGTGGTCCCATGCAATGAATACATGTTAGCTTTTGGAGCACCTCATAAGCACATCCTCTGACTTAGTTTCATCCAGAAGAGATCCATTCATGTGCTGTGAGACCACTCTACAGTGGGAAACAAAGGATGGTGAGTTTGAGCAGGAAATTCACTCAGGAGTGTACTCCTGACTGACTGAAATGCTGTTGTAGGCACACTCTGTAACAGGAGGACTTTCCACCATACAACTGAGCAGCACCATTGGGGGAGTTCAATTTTATGAATGGAAAGCTTTACTTATTTATTTGGATTTTGTTATCTAGGTATTCTTCATTATTTTGGCAAGGGAGAGATCTACTGTATGTTGATGCTGCATCTAAGGGTTATAGTTGTTAAGCTGGGTATCAAGATTTCAAACACTGGACTCTGCTACCCTCAGACACACAATCTCAATATCACCTTCACCCCTGGTAACTCCTCTCCAGCGTCCCAGTGCTCATGGCTTTGTGCTTCTGTAGTACAACTGTAGCTTTAAGAAGACTTTCCTGAAGAATGGGAATACCCAATTTCTCTCTCACTCACAGTGATGTAGAAGTGAAGTACCAGTTAAATCAGCACTATCCCAGCGACTGAAGTGAAGAAGGAGCTCTGACAAGACTTTGTGTCTCCAGCCTAGAGATGTGTCAGCACTGTTGACTAGTCATGCTGATGGAGCGGAGAACACATCATTCAACAAAGGCAGTGGAGGACTCTGTCATTATTGGCATTTGCCAATATAAAGCCACTTTAGTCCCAAGCACAAGTTTACATCTCTCCATGGCCAGTGTGAATACAGCAGGGAAGCTCTTTCTGTCTCTGCTGCTCTTGCAGTCCCACACCTGTGTGGCTGAACAACACCGACCACTTCTCTAAAAAAAAGAATTTCCAGCTGGAAATGGTCCAACCAGTCTGGCCACCCATGAATAGGGTCTGGAATACATTCTGGGGTTTAATATAGACATGATACAGAGTAGTTTTAAGTAGAAGCCCAGAGCTCTTCTGAACTTGTATGGATCATCTTGGGAAGAAGGAAGAAAAGAACTGTGGCTTAATTGCTGCCAGTATCTCTCTGTCCTTTAACACTCACTCTGCTTAAACCTGCCCTTCTTGCACTGAACAATCTATGGATGTTTAATATTGGAATGTTTTAATTGCCAGTAAGTGCTCCATGGTAAGTTACTTCATGCTGTACTGTGGTAAAAATGACGTGCTCAGTGCTTTCTCTGTGGCATCTGCTACAATCTGGTTCTCCTGGAGGTGCAGAGCTGGGTCAAATCTGCACAACTGCTTCTAAAAATTAATGTGCCAGTGCATCATCATGTGTTCTTAAATCTGTAGGCCCTGCTAAAGTCTGCAAAATATAATTAAAAAATAAATCTTTTCATTAATATACTGACTGCCATCTGTCAATGACTACTTTGATTCCTTTTCCCTTCCACCTTTTCTGTTCTCTTTTTCCTCTAGGCCTACAAAAGTGCACGGTGTTTGTGTCAGTCATGTATCTACAGTGAATTGGCACAAAAAGGGTGGGAGGAGAGAACCGCTGCTTCATGGAAGCTGAAGCTTAGAAAAATTTAAAGCTCAGACTTTTGAAAGCTTTCTAAAGCATATGGATTCCCAAATCCCGTTAAATCTGGTGTTAAAACACTAACTGTAAAAGTTTGGGTACCTTAAAGGTCCAGGGGCCAGATTTTTCAAAGATTTCTGTTACTTTCCTGAGTGAAACAACTGGATTTAGGTGCTTAACTGAACACATATGCAGTGTTTAGTTCCCAAAAATGATGCTTTCTTTAAAACATTTAAAAAGCACTTCCCTGTAAAGCCTTCTAAAATGGGCTGTTTACTAAACTTTCCAAACTGGAACCTCATCTGCTGGAAGTCATTGATTCATTACTTCTGACATCACAAAGCAACTCTGTATGAATCCAAGCTGAACATAAAAATACACAAATTAAATAGCAGTGAAATTGAAATTATTACTTCAATGGCGAAAATATATTAAAAATATAGTTGAATATAACGTACCATGGTGAAATTCAAACCAAAAAAAGGAACACATATTTTCATAGAAATACACAACATCACGGAAAATCCAGAGGGGATTTTTTTATACCAAGTCTCTGCTTTCACCTTAGAAAATTCAAAACTTTAAGAGTAGACAGTGAGATGAAAATTGTCCTTAAAGTTATCTGTACAAACATCTACTATTCATGCATTCTCTATACAATATTCAATCATCAGTGCTTCCTGTACATAAAGAAATAGCAATGTGCAGTATTTTGAGTCCATAAATAGTTGTAATCAAAATAAACACATGGAACGCTATCTTTACTCATATGACTAGACTAACAAGCACTGCTCATTTTTTACAAGCTGTCTGTAGTTCTCTCTCACATTTGTTTTGCACCCACTTGCTGAATTTCTGCTAATGATTTTTGGTCCGAGCTGTGCTGAGAAGCCATTCCTGAAAAATTCTAATATTCACAGTCCTTCCTATTTTGACTTGGTGTCCAGCTTTCAGTCTCCAGCTGGATGAGCACAACAAGTCGGAAGCAGATTTGTAGTCACATTTTCACACCAATAAGTACTTACTCTCTGTGCTCTGTTAGAGGTGAACTCCAAAGGGAAATAAACTCATTGCCAAGCTTTGCAGAAATTCAGGGCAACATTAACTGACTCTGTAACGTCTCCTTAACTTCACTGTATTAGTACCGTGAAGTTTGAAAGCTTTACCTATGGAGAAAACCTCACAGGCTCTTTGATAGCTCTTATTTTGTCATTTGCATCAGACACCTTTCTGTCAAGGGAATCAGCAAACACAAGCAGTGACAGTTTCTGCTTTTTTGTGGCAGACACACCAAACCCAGCTTCAACGCCCTCTTCACATCAGTCCTGAGGTAAGGGGCCCTTGAGACACGTTGCATAGAAGCACTTTGTGGAGGTACCTCTGCTTTGTGTGGTTTCATCAGTGTCTGGGCTTCCAGCTGGCTTTGTCGTGGCTTCCATTTCCATGCTGAACATTGGGCCAGTGACCCGAAACACGGCTGAGTGATGCTCTGTGGGCATCCTGCCAAAGCGTTTTGCAGGAGAGGAACCTGACACACAGCTATCATTTAAGGCCAATTTATCTCGGGAATCAATGGGCCTTTAAAAATTCACCAGCTCACATATCCTTTTCAGTGATGGTCATTAGATGTTTTGTGCTCTGATTTTGTGGGCTTTTGAGAGAACCTTGCTTTTCAGCAAATGATGACATATCCATTGGTAAGAGGAAACTTACAGCCTTTACTTTACCCCTGGAGAAAAAATGAGAAATCATTATGAGGATTACAAATGTATAAAACATGCAGAGAAAGTAAAAAAAAAAACCAACAAAACATCAAGCCAGCAAGCAAAAAAGTAAATGCTTTCAACCCTTGCACTCTACTGGAGGCAGGATTTTATGCCATTCACATGGTCATCCCAAAGGACCGAACATGGTCCTGTCTGCTGGAAGCATCTGCCTTTTTCCATCAAGTCTCACATCTCTCTATCACTGCCTGCCCCGTGTGTGCAAAGCTGTGTGTGCACAGAACCCTGGGGGTGCATGTGCACCCACAGAGACCCTTCAGTAATTTTAGTATAATAGCCCTGAAAAGAGTTCTCAGCCTCTCTTATCCTGTATTTAAATATTTAATGTTTTTTTTTCCATTTACCAAACACAGTGGGAATCCCTTGGTAGAAATAATGCTTTAGCATATATGAATTAAAATATTTTAGACATGCAAATTACAGATGATTTGTTAGCAGTGCTGTTCTTTTATTACTTGGATGCAACTGCACTCTATATAAATTCAAGGTGATACTTCTACAGAGTTAATTTTAAAGGAAAAATATTCATATCACATACAGGATTATAGCTTTGGAGCAAAATGTGAGGAAGCTACAACAAACAAAGAACAGGAAAACCTGACACGAACCAGCATGCTGGGAAGCAAAAATGTCATCCTTGTAAAAAATTAAGCTTAATAAGCTTGCTGAACTAATTGTTAGAAATTATCTTACTAATGAAAAGCTAAGATTGGTGTCCGAGTCAGACATTTGGGTGTTTAACAGAAGCATCCACCATTAAGACCATAAAAGATATTAATTTTTTTTGGTGTAAGAAACACAAAGCTTCATGCTTCAGGAGATCAACCAGCCTGCTGAAGGGGTTAGGTGAAAAGCTCTTTCCACAGCCATTTCTCCTCCTGACGCAGCCAGCAGTGAATGCACATGAGTCACTGTTCAGCTTGGCAAGGCAGCTCTAACGACAGCGATAAAATCAGCAGTGCTGTCGTTTGGCCACGGGGCTCCCGGTAGGTCCCCAGGCATTCGATGTAACAGATCTGTGCTGCTATTTTGATTGCTTTGAAAGCTCTTTCCCCTCAGGAGCAAGCCGCAGTATTTGCCATTGCCACGCTGCTCCTGCAGGCTGCCCCTGTGTTTCCAACCACGCACACCTTCCACGTGAGCTGGCTGGAGGGCAAAGCCCCTGGAAGCGTTCATGGGCACCAAACGCCTTGAGCTTCCCTGACCCAGTGGAGCGTGAGCAGACATCCAGAGTTACAGGGTCAGGGTGCTTTGGAAAATGACACGAGTTCCCTGCCAGGGACTAAATTTAGGTGTCTTAACTGCTGTAAAACATCTGACCCTGAAATGTCCTTACAAGAAAGCCCAGGTGCCTCTCAAAGCTTGGCCCCGTTGTCCCCTGCAGCCTCTCAGGGAGGAGCTGGGCCCTAAATCAGCTTTGCACAGGGCGTGCAAGGGGCACTGATCTGCTCTGAGGATTTAGGGTGACAGAATTAAAGCTGTTGTGATATGCTCTGCACAGGTACCTCCACAGAGGTGACACAACCCACAGCAGGTGTCAGCCCGCGGGGTGGCCACTGGAGTCCTGCCCCAGGACATGCACAGGCAGGTGGGCAGAGCCATGGACTTCTCCCTGATCAAACACATGCTTTGAGGCCATTTGGATTATTTTCCTTTTGAGCACAGGATGATTGGGCTGAGCCCAGGAATCAGCATGAATTCCCAAGGTGGATATATCAGCAACAGGATGTGGCTGGGCTATCATGTATCACTGTCTCATTACTGCTGGTTCCACCTGTGGTTGCTGTCCTGTGCTGGAAAGCTCATCAACGAGCAGAGACACTCGGGGCTGGTCCAGCAGCCATTTCACTTAATTTAGAAGCAGTCCTGAGACTACTTTTTTCAGGACTGAAAGCATTAACTTGTAATGCTTCAGTTACAGGGGGTATATGATACAGTACAACTAAATTCATGAGCCACACTAATCACACTTCTAAAGGCAGAGTGCAGAGTTCCTTGGTATTTCCATGCTTTTTGTTCAAAGTTTAAAAATCCCTTTCAAGCTTAGCTTGTCAGAACAACACAACAATCTGCAAAACCCTGCCTGGCTTTAACAGAGCACAGATTTCAACCCCTTTCTCTCTCCCTCAGCCTCTCCTTTCTATAGCAAATTTAACCTGCGACCACTGCCAAACCTCATGCATTGCAGGGAGGAGAAGGACAACTTCCTCAAAAGAGGTCTCCAGTCTGCTCAGGGCCCGTATACATTCAAACAACAATTTTGCTGATGACATGCTAAAACCCAGAGCAAAGTCCATATATCTTATTAGAAACCCATGACCAGCCCAGCTGGTGATGCTGTGAAGGCCAACCAAACCTACCTGCACTTATAGACTTGCTCCTGAAACAGCTTCATGTTGCTGGAGTGGCTGTGGGAGAGACAACTGGCTGGTGGTTGTTCAAGCCCTTTCTCCTCTTCCCTGCTGAGCTGTGCTGCAGCAGGAGGGGCTGGTGGCTGGGCACTGCCTGGCACCTCCAGGAGCCCACAGCTTGGAGGCTTCCTGCCAGCCCAGTGGGACCTTGTGCTGGAAGGAGCAGGAGCTGGGGAGACAGTGGGGTAGCGTCTCACAGTCATGGCAGTATCTGAGGAGCAAAGAAAAAAGCAGAGCCAGAAATAATAATAATAGTAGTAGTAGTACTACTACTACCAATAATAATAATAATAATATAATGACAGCAATTCCAGTATCCTCAATGTATTTTTGGAGAGCAACTTTTTACATGGGCAGATAGTGATAGAAGAAGGGGGAGCAGTTTTAAGCTAAAAGAAGGGACATGAGATTTTAGGAGGTGAGACACTGGAACATGTTGCCCAGAGAAGTTGTGGGTGCCCCATCCCTGGAAATGTTCAAGGCCAGGAAGAATGAGTCTTTGAGCAACCTGGTCTAGTGGAAGGTGTCCCTGCCCACGGCAGGGTTGTTCAAAGGAGATGAGATTTAAGGTCCCTTCTAACCCCAAATGATCTGTCATTCTACTTTTAATCACTTTTTTGAGGCTCAAAAGCATTTTGCATGAGGTGAAGCTGAGAGGTAGAGGAGGCCAGACAGCCCCTCTGGGTCTCACCCTTTGCCAGATGGAGAGGAAGATGGAGAGGAAGAAGGCAGATNGCAGGGTTGTTCAAAGGAGATGAGATTTAAGGTCCCTTCTAACCCCAAATGATCTATCATTCTACTTTTAATCACTTTTTTGAGGCTCAAAAGCATTTTGCATGAGGTGAAGCTGAGAGGTAGAGGAGGCCAGACAGCCCCTCTGGGTCTCACCCTTTGCCAGATGGAGAGGAAGATGGAGAGGAAGAAGGCAGATGGAGAGGAAGAGCCAGAAGGTTAGAAAGCACTTTGCACAACTTTCCCACTTGCCAAAAGACCACGGAGCTATTCCCAAGATGGTGACATCCATAGCCACCAGCAGCCCCTGTCTGAGGCCTCCAGGCAGGTAACGTGGCCACCGGGTCAGTGGGGCTGGCAACAAGCACTGTTCCATCACAGCACCCCTCTGACTGCATGTAAACCCACTAGTGCTGGCCAGCCTCTCATCCTATTCCTTCACACAGATTTGCATCCATGAAAACTTGTGGGGCCATTTCTCCAATACTTCTCACCAAGCAACATTTTGCTCTAATTCCTGCTTCATTTATTCCTCCAGAAATCCCAACCAGATTTCTGTAAGTGAGAAATATTTCCATTTTTCTCCTCTGATACAGTTGTGAAGAGAATGTATTCCTATATATTGACACCTCTCTGCCTCAGTGAGAACTAACTGTGTTATCAGCAAAAATAAAATGCACATCTGGTGTGATGTATGCAGCCAACCCAGCATTACTTGTTACTACTTGTAGCATTTTTCTCATCTTTCACTACGGCAGGATGGGTTATGGCATGGTTACAAGTGTTGGCCCTTCTCTGTCTGGAACAGGCATATGGAGGAGAGTCCATGCCTGCGAAAACCCAAAGCAGAGAGTCAAATTCTGCTTAAGCAAACTGAACTCTTTGAGTTGAATCCTTTGAGCAGTGGCAAAACACTCCGCTAAGCTCAGCAGGGGATGCACCCCAAAAAGCCCACAGAGCAAGACACGCAGTGCCGGCGTGTTTGGTGCGAGCACAGGACGAGGCCAGAGCAATTCCATGGAGTTAACCAGACAGCCGGCCAGCAGCTCATCCCCCTTCCCTGCGGACAGGGCACAGCCGGGCTGGCAGCCCCCGCACGGGCAGTACCGGGGTGCCAGGGACAGCCCCGCTCGGTACCTGTCTGCTCCCTCGGCGCTGGAGCGGCCCTGGCGCTTCCCTGCAGGGATGCTGGGGATGCAGCCGGTCCTTCCCCATCCATGGCGAGGCTCCTCACGTCGTTCCCCTCTGCTCCTGCCGCCCCTCCCTCCACCGGCACAGCTCTCTGCCCGCAGCCCTGCAGCTCTCCCTTCAGGGCCCTGTTTTCCCTCTCCAGCCTGTTGATTTGGGAGCGCATCTTGCGGATGACCTGCAGGAGGTGCGTGTTCACCTCCATGCCGCCCCGCTAGAGCCCCTGCCCTGCAGAGGGGCTCCTCAGCCGGCCGCGGCAGACCCTGCCCTTAAAAGCCCCTGGACAAGGGGAGTCCCTCCCCGCACGGGCCAGATCCCGGCGCTGGGAGGGCTGGACCGAGCTGTCGGGTTGCTAAGAGAGGGCCATGATTTATTCATTCGGGGGCTCGCGTTTCAGAGCAGAGCTGGCCTGTCCCCCCCGCACAAATCACTGTCACCACGGCATCGCTGCCCCAGCGAAAACCCGCCTGCCCCTCGCCTGCCGCTTGGTTTTCTCCGCACGGCCGAGGAGGACAGAGCCCATTTCCTCTGGTTTGCCCAAAAAGGCCAGTGATCATTTCCATGGCACAGAGAGAGGGTCACCCTTTGCTGGGCAGCAATTCACCTCTCCCTTAACACAGGGTGAATTACACTTTTTTGCTCTGTGCATCTGGAATTTCAATTCCAGAATTAGCAATTTCTCACAGGAAAATTAAATTTCTAAATGAAAGCTGATACGGTACAAGAACACCGCTATTAAAAACATATGCCAACAGCTGTGATGGACAAGCAGGTACACACCAAAGCTCTCCTGGAAGGCTGCAGCAGAGCCTGGGCCCTCTCTGGGCACCCAGGGAGGCTCGTTGGAGTGGAGCGCCTGCACGAGCATCCCAGGAGTGTAACGAGAGACAGACCAGGCATGATTCTTGCATTAGGAAAAGAAACACAATCCCCTGTATTTCTCTCATCACCTGGTCCCTAAAGCCATCTTTCCGCTGGCAGTAAGATGAAAAAAAAAGTGTGGAGCAGTCTTCCCACTCCCCAAAACCTACTTCAAAATACAGAACTGAGAATGCCAGAAAGTCAACAGGGAAATAATTTAACACACCTTTTGCTTTGAGGCCATTCACTTCTCAACAGTGACTCAGGAATATCTGAGAGAGGAAAAAAAGACTTTTCAGCTGTGTGCATTTCCCAACTCTGCTGCTGGAGGCTGGGGGAAGAAAGGAAAACTGTTGTGAGATGCTTCAAACATGAGATGACCCAGTTTTACTTTTTCCAGAGGTGTCAGAAGGGCTGTCGTGAGGAAGCCACCAGGTCCACAGGGAGGTGCTGCTGCCAAGTAGCTACTGGGAAATTGGACAGAAACTGCTGGAATTGAGACAAAACCAGGGATGGAAGTAAGGGCATGCCCTGGGGCGTGTCCCCATGTGAGCAGTGCTGCCTTCTTGGAGCAGCATCCTCAAAAAGTGCTTCACAAGGGCAAAGTGGTTCCCATGGGCCTTGCTGTGCTCACTGCCCCGCTGACCTAGAGCCACGTGCTGCGTGTAGCCAGGGCAGCTGGGACTTGCTGCAGGAATACACACCTGTGCTGATTTTTCCAGGGACACAGGCACAAGGCTGGGCACTGGGAGCCACAAGAGTCACTAGCAGCCCTGCTGACACCTCCTGGGAACCTCTCCAGAGGGCTCTGCATGGTTCAGGCTGCATGCAGAGAGGTGAAACAAATGAGTTCTCAGGCTGCAGATGAAGCCCACAGCACCCATACATTTGACTTGGGCTTGGACCCAGGCTCAAATACCAGTCTAGGTGCCCCTAGGCTGGGGACAATGTGTAGGGAGCGTTATGGGTCTATTTCTCCAGCAAACAGACCAGGCGCTGGAGCAGTGACAGCACCCATGTATAATTATAACATTGCTGCTGATCCTGCAGCTGGTGGGTTTGGCTGGGCAGGGGATGCTTACCAGCTCAGCAATTAGCTCATCCCAGCTGTAGCTGAAGATATCTGCTCCTCTCATCCCATGCCCGCTGCTCCTCTGGAACCACACTGGAGCAGGCATAGACCTTTCAATGCACCAGAAACGTCTGAGGAAATGACTTTTGTCTTGTAACCTCGTACAGCTGCTCCTGCTGCAAGGGCCAGATGACTCAGGAGTTTTGGACAGCGAAAACCTGGCAAAGCTGCGTTTGCCTCTGGGTTGACCAGTGTGTTCCCTGTCAGCAGAAAGAGCTCCATACACCCAACCTTGGTTTTTGTAAAATTCAGTGAAGTCTAAGACATGTGCTTACCCTGTCAGCTCCTGGATGCTGCTGCTCTGTGTGCCATGGGTGGGAAACATGCTGGGTGCCTCTCAGCCATGACACACTGGCAGGCTGCAGATTTTGGCCGAGTGTATCTTCAGTGTGCCTTCCTGAGCCTCCCACAGACACCTCTAGCTGTGTGGTTTTTGTTATAAAACACTTCAAATCTTTTAACAGAAAGGGCAATTTCTCACATCTGAGAAGCTTTGGCAAGTTGTGCTTGGTAGGACACAGACCTGGGTAAAATTGTTTTCACCCTCAGTCATATCCGAAGCTCTCTGCTAAGAAGAATAACCAAACACAGAGTTTCTGGCTGCTGCTGGGCTCAAGGAGCCCCATAGCAATATGTCTGTGTGGCTGCTGGTGCATGTGCTCTGTCTCAGTGGACTGTACAAACTGCATACCAAGTAGTACTGCCGCAGAAAACCTGTAAACAAAACACAGAAACCTTGTGGAGCTTCTTCATCCGAACGGTGGGGAGCTCAGCTCTTTATCCTCCCCTGCCCAGCACGGTGACATGCAGTAGCTGTGTGTGCACGGATGCTGCAGGGGCTCCCTGGGGAAGGGCTGCGCTGAGAGCAGTGAGGGGACAGTGTGAAAACTGCCACCAGCAGGAAACAGCACCTGCACAGCCACCACCACTGCTGAATAGCTTTTGTAGCCGGCTCACTTGCCAAATCCCTCTCGCTCCCCTGAGGTTAGAGAGATAAAAAAATCAAAAAGGACTCATTGCCACCCTAGTATGATGATTTCTTCTTAGCATATCACAACATTTTGTGCTGGAAAATCCATCGGCAGCAGATGTGTGGGTATTTTCTATGACATGCTGCAGCTTGAGCAGCATGTGTCCTGCCTCCCAGGGGCACGGGAGTCCCTGTGCAAAAAGACAGAGCCTCCCTTCTCAGGGGCTAAACCGGACCAGAAGAGCACAAGTACTGGCATGCCATCTCCAGCCTCTCTGGGACAGGATGGGGGAGAAGCACGGCAGCCCCCACAGGAAATCTTGGGGAATAGAACAGCTCACAGGTCCATCATCCCAGCACCAAACCTGAAGCCCAGATCTCTGTCAGGGCTGTAGTCTCCAGGGAAGGTTTGCTGTTAATCGGCCTTGAATGTCAGCAGCACTGGATTTATGCATCCTATAAAAAATTACCAAGCAAAAGCATAACAGCAGCTCTGGTCAGGGTCAATGCCAAACTCTTCCAATTCTCACTGTGCAAGAACATCACTGTGCCCTGAGTCCTTGCTTGATTTCTGACTTTAATGCTTCATTGTGCTGCAAAAGAGCCTAATTCTGTTCTGAATCTGGCTGTACAACTTAAGGAGGTAAAAAAAGCATATTTCAGTGGATTTAATAATTAACAAAAAGATTTTTTTTGTGTGCTGATTCTGTTTTGCTGACATACTTCCGATCATTTTCCTTCTGTACATCTGAAAGGACTGAGTAGGTTTAATGTCCAAATTGGATCCCATATTGGCCTTCTCTCAGTGGCTTCCCCATTTAAATGGTAAGGTAAGAGGTAAACAGTAAATTTAAGAAGCAAACATATTTTTTTCCAATTTTCATTTCTCCCCTTTCATTCTTCTCAAAATTGAGACATTTAGACATTTATGCATTTAAATTATCCCTATGCTTTACTTGGCCTATCCTATGGCCTGAGGCTCAGCAGCAGGTTTAAGATTGATGCTCAACTTGAATGTATTTTCTTCTGAGCACTCAAATAACAGCTCGACTGCAGTGGGACATGCAGCTGAATCTGCAAGGCCCTTGCTCACCTGAGCCCAGCATGCTCAGCCACATCAGTCTCCCCTGAGGTGCTGCTCTGCCAGACCACGTCACATCTTGCTTTGGACAGATTTCATCTGCAAATGCTCATCCATGTAAAGAAATGCATCCTTCTTGTGAGGAAAGGATTTGACAGAGTAGATTTTGTAGCAGAAATTGCAAATGTTCTAATAATTGGACAAATGGCCCAGTCTCTCAAGTTTCCTGGCCATGTACTCCCCGGGGAGGGTGCTGCTCTCAGCCCAGGTCCTCAGCCTGTGTTCACCCACCCAAGAGGTCCATCACTGCAGGGCCACTGCTCCTTCCTCGGGCCAGTCTGGGCTCCTTGCCAGAGCTGAGCTGCCACAGTGAAGGCAGGGACAGGAGCTTGTACCAGTTCCTGCAGCAGTGCTTCAGGCTTTCACCAGGGCAATCAGCTAATTATTCACTGACTAGATTCATTACAGGGCTGTTTGGAGCACCCCCGGTTTTAGCTGTGGGAGTACCTCCCCTCCGAGCTGGCACCACTCTGTAGCCAAATGGAGGAACCTGAAGGCCTGTTTTGGTACATTCCCACCGATACTACTGCTGAAAAATATCCATTCTTATTCTGAAAAGTGTGGCTTTGGGGTCTTACCTATTGCACAGCCGAAACCTGCTATTCCTAAGCCCCTTCTGAAGGACAAGGGTGAGGTATGCTGGTGTTGGGTGGGAAGGTGCCAGTGCTGCCATGCCAGCAGGCAGGTGTCCCCCAGAATCACAGCCCACCTAGGCTGGGAAGGAAACTCCTTTTTCGCGTGTGTAAAAGGGCTGAGATGGTGCCTTTGCAGGCAGGGCTCCGTGGGAGCGCAGAGCAGCACGCAGGAAGCTCCCGAGGCGGGGCACGATGCTCCCGCCCCAGCAGCGCATCCCTGCCCCGGCTGAGGCAGCCCCGCTGTCCCGCCCCAGCAGCGCATCCCTGCCCCGGCTGAGGCAGCCCCGCTGTCCCGCCCCAGCAGCGCATCCCTGCCCCGGCTGAGGCAGCCCCGCTGTCCCGCACGGAGCCGCCTCCCCGAGCGCCAGCCGCCTGGCACACACCGGGAGCGGCGGCCGGCACACGCCGCTTCTGTACAAAGCGCTCTTCTGGGCACCCTCGGGCTGCAGCTCTCGGCAGAGTGACCATTACCCAGCGGATCGGCAGGACGAGCCCAGGAAGGCAACTACGAGTCTGCGGGAATGCTCTGTCCTTGACATTGAAGGGGGAAGAGGAAGCGCTCCAGATGAGTGGCAGGGGGACACGGGGACACGGGGCCGGGGGCTGCCTTGGGGCACAGACACGAGCAGCAGCATTCGGGGGCAAGCGGAGCGGGGAGGGGAGGGCAGAGCCCGTGGAATCGCTCCCCAGCCTCGCGTGTAGCCGGGCGTGAGCGAGCGCAAACCCGGCTGCTCTCCCTGCTTGAATGAGACCTTGCCTTCCTCTCATGACTAATTAAACGCTCCCTCTTAACCACGGCTGAGTGGGGACTGTTGCTCACAGCGGGTGCAGCGAGGCTGTTGTGGGGAGTGAGCTGCACAAGCTCCCAGAAACAAAGCAAGATGGCAAAAATCAATTATATGCGTAAAGCATCCTCGGGTTTCAACATGCCATTAGGTAATGATGGCACAAAGTTGCCTGATTAGTGTGTTAGAAGGTAATTGTTTAACTTATTAATGTCTGTGAAGCACCCTTTTCCTTTTGCAAGGACCATTTGCCTGACTGTGCCTTAACTCCCACATGCACGCAGAAAATCCCACATGACCCATATTAAAAGAAGCTTTGAGCATTCAGGGCTTATATGAAAGGGGTCTGCATTCCAGCAGGGGATGCTCAATACTTTTGAAAAACAAGGCTTAACCTGAAAATGGGAAATAGAAACACCGAGATACATGAGTCACATCTGAAAACTTTGGCTGTGGTTTTGGTCTGGGCTGGCATGAAGTAAGGCTACAGAAATGTTTCACACTTTTAAGAGAGCACTTCAGATCTCTGTGTTGCATTTCCAAGGTTCTGGGTCCCTGTCCCTTTAAATGGATCCTCAAATTAGTGTGGAATAATCAGAATTAGTCTCTTTTATGCCAGCCCCCTGCAAGCACAACATATGCTACAGAGTACAAACCCATGCCTCATGCAAGAGAATCTTTATGCTCAGCTGGATATTTTCATAATGAGGAGCTCACAACTGGGCCCAAAGTTACCTGCACGGAGCTTGTGATAACTTTCAAATTAGAACAAGCCCTCACTCATGGGAGAGAGCCTCATGATTACAGAGCAGCCCCAAGCACAAAATCCATCCTAAGATTAATAATAATACTAATAATTATTATTACTTCTTATTCAGCTTTCTTTTCTCAAGCAAAACACCCCATATAAAATGTGAGTATATTTGATTGTAGCTATAAGGTATCACACTAGAGGCAATCTGTGCAAAGACATCTAAACCATGACTCCGAACTACAGGGAACACCACATGGCATTTGCAGGTCACAAAAATGTATCACAGGGTAAGTAACACCCTCACAGCTGCTCCTAACACAAAATGAGTGACTATAGCTAGCTGAAGCAGCACATGGGGAGCACAGCTTAAAAAGCACACTGAAAATGCAGCTTCTATAAGATGGGGGGTAA
Source organism: Struthidea cinerea (assembly GCA_013397865.1). NCBI lineage: Eukaryota > Metazoa > Chordata > Aves > Passeriformes > Corcoracidae > Struthidea > Struthidea cinerea. Next base: position 3,354,334 of record VZTI01003805.1, read on the forward strand.
TTAATAGGAAAAAAGGAAACATGCTGCTGTTCATGATGAGATGTTTATAGTGAGAACTTCACGATGTTCTAGTGAGTAATAAAAAACCTCAACCTGGACAGAGGTGTCGGTAATTATGATTGCACTTTTGCATTACTGAAAATTTTCTAAAGATACCTGTACGTTGTCAACTCAATGAAACCTTATAAACCATGCACATATCTCACGTAGGCTACGACTCCCAGCTTAAAGGACACTCATTACCCTGACTCCCACCTTACTGTGCCTCAGAGACGCTCTTGAAGGCACGAGACATGCCCAGGGTTGATCCCAAACCTCTGTTGGGTACCACTTCCCTGCAGCACCTCCTCCCGCAGTGCCATGAGCCAGAACTGCTTGGGTGCCAATGTTTTTGCATCTTGAGGCTGCAGTGTGAAATACACACAACACTTATTGGAGGCTGTCCAGATGAGTTCTTTACAATTTTGCCTTAAAACCACTCAATACTCTTTTGGCCTGATAATCTACATGCTGTGGCAGCTTTCCCCTAACACTGCTGGCTTCTACTTTTTCCCATCTCCGAATGCTCCAACACATGCCTGGGAGGTAGGAAAGTTACTTGATATTTTCCATAGCTAATATTTCACCAAGGAACTGTGCTGGACTTTCCTTTAAAAGAATAATAATGTTCTCATTTCCTCCCCCAGCTGCCCAGCAAGTTGACGGCTGCCCAGAGCTGCTCTCTGCAGACTGCAAACAAAAACAGGCTGGAAGGGCCCGTGCAGGGAGAGCTGTGGGCACCCAGGCTGGGGTCTGCATCGTCTGCCACTGGCCATGAGCCCACCCTGGTCTGTCAGGGGCTGCCTCAGCCCCAGTGGGAGCTGGTGTGGAGGGCACAGCCTTGTCGGTAGCAAACTCTGCACATCCCTGATTTAAGTACTTTTGAAACAAAAGCCTCAGGTTGGCATTTTCCAAAGTTTCCCCTGCTTTTCCCAACTAAAATTATTTATTCTGTTCAGTTTTAATTAGCAAACAATTTCAGTTGTGTATTGCAGTAAGAAGGATTCTGTGTTTAAAGTACAAGAAATGAGCCCTGAAGGAGGCAGTGGAGCAGAGCTGTGTGAATGGCCACTACACTGGGTTTGTGACGAGGCAAGGGATAACGATCCCGAGGCCTTGTGATCCCAGTGTCCCAGCCCTGGCAGCTTGGACACTGCACTGCTCCAGCACTTCTGGTCTTGGGGAAGTCCTGACCCGCTGTCCCCAAACTCTGTGTTCACACTTTGATCGCCCATGAGCCGTGTTCTGCTCTGGTGCAGAGCAGCTGCTCCCATCACAGGCTCACCTGAGCAGGCAGAGTGGCTGTTCCCATCACAGGCTCACCTGAGCAGGCAGAGTGGCTGTTCCCATCACAGGCTCACCTGAGCAGGCAGAGCAGCTGCTCCCATCACAGGCTCACCTGGGAGCCGAAGCCAAGCAGGTGCTCTCCTGCAGGGAGCTGGCCCATGGCACCTTGGCAGCCCAAAAGACCTCCAGGAGGTTTTCTCTCCACTGTTGCAGTGTGTGCTCACCAGAGGAGGACCCTGCCCTTGTCAGGATGTGTGCACTTGGGGGCATTGCAAAAGAACCTCAAACAAAATTTAAAAAAACCAACCCTTCCCACTCCTGGAAGCTGTGGCTTCCAGACAGGAAAGTGGTGGCAGAAGGAGCAGGAAACTGGTGTGGGGCCGGGGTGGTTTGTACCCGGTGGTTCCTGTCTAAGCAGCTCGTGTGAAAGCAGAGGGGATGCAGCAGTGGTGAAGCTGAACGTCCTTCCTGGTCATGGTCGTAGTTCCACACAGGCTCGGCTGTTCTTTGCCTTTTGGATTAGTATTAATTTACCTCAAAGCAATTCTCTTAAATGAGAAATGCATTCTAGTTTGTTTGGTTATTAAAATTTTCTTTTTCTACAGCTTTGAAGGCTTTCCTCCAAATCCTATTTCTTTGTTCTCATTTGATATTTGATTTAAACATCCTTTAACTGCCTAGGTTCAGAGCTCACTTCATGGTTTTATTTGATGTGAATGTGTATCACTGATTATTTTTGCGATAACAAATATTACGAGAAAAATCTTTTGCATGCATACCAAACTTGTTAGAAATTGGTAAACACATTGAAGTTCATAGCAGATATCCTTGACAGATCAGCTGTCTTGAAGATTCATCCTCCCATGTTACTTGGGAGCTGAAATACTGAGTAGTCAGTTACCAGTTTAAAAAATGTTCAAACTGATGTAAAAAGTACCTGCAGCCTGGAGCTTCTCAGCACATGTGGGACAACAGTTTTCATGCCGAGATCAAAAAAGCCACATTTAAAGCTAGGCATGGATGCAATTTCACTTCTTCCCAGATTCAGGCCCACGGATGGCCAGCACAGGGGTGCTGTGTCTGGAGTATGAATGGTATAGATCATCCCCTTCCATTTCTCATTTGGATATTATCCAAAAATAAAATAAAAAAATAATATTCCTCTTCAGATCAATATTATGTTGCCAATATAACATTTCTCCAGTGAATGTTAAGATATAATTACCCTGTAAGGAATGATTCCTATTAAACATTTAATACATCTCCCTCTAATTGAAATTTAAGCCTTTGGTTGTGGTTGGGTGTCACTAAAGATGTGATTAAACATAAAATATGTATAACACTTAACTCCTTTTGGGGTGTTGAGATAGCTTCCACTAAGTAACAAACATGAATAATTTCTTTTGCACTCTGTAAAGTTTTTAAAGAAGCTCAATTTGAGTCTGGCACAGGCAGATCTCCTTCCTTGGATGAAAAGGAATCTTTCATCAGCTTCGCCTACAGCACTAGGGGGATGAGCCTCCTCCAGCTGGAGGAAAAGGTGTAAGAATAGACTGTGAAATAATTTACTGGAGAAAACCACAGCTCCAAGAACAGCCAATCACGATCTTGTGGCTGCCCTACACAAAAGGAGTCTCAAAGGGGAGCTTTTGGTAGAAAAGAAAAAATGGTGCAGACCTCATACAATCCTATGAGCTTAAAAAGCAGCAGTTGTATGAACAGCCTTTTCCTACAGCATCATGGACAGGGTGGGTGTGAGATTCAGTGCTACACATCTGACTTCTGCAGCTTGGGTTGCTGAACTTTATCATGGTAAAGGGCCGAACCTCGTCCTTGTAATCATCCTACAGCCTCATAATGAGTCCTGCATTTCTTTCATTCTCTCCCCTCAAACGCTGGGACTACCCATGGTCTAATGCTTTGTTTTCTCTCCCCGCTGCAGCCTTGGTTCAAAGCTAATGTTCGTGCTAATTGTCTTCACCCGACTAACTCTGAAGTGTGCAAACACAGCAGGAGGGGAGGAGCCATCTGGAGCAAGGACCCAACTACACTCAAGCCTGAGCATCTCTAACACCAGCAACAAGGCAACCCAAGAATATGGGCTGGTTCTCGAGCCCCAGAGGAGGCTGCAGAGCTGGTTGCTTAAAATAAACCAAATCCCACAGCCCTTAGACTTACTCATAAAACTCATTTTGTGTGCAACCTATTGAGATTTCCTTACCTCTGCTTTACGGACCACAACTTGGCTTCAGCCCAGCCTGGCACGAGCCTGCAACATTCCCTCAGCACAAACCATGCTTTTGCAATCTAGTTATTCCCAAAGATGGCCAACAACAGATGCAGTTGCTCATTTCTTGTGAACATTAATTAGAAACGGTCTGTCTCCAGATCAGCTTGATGGCTTCTGAAGTAGCCATCCATAAACACAAATCATCATAAACACAAAATGAGTCCAGTGAGACCAACAAACCAAGGGACAAGAGGACTCTGTGCTCACTTACCTCTGTATGGCACAGTCCTGCTGCCACCACTGACAACATATATATATATATATATAATATATATGGGTTCCTCTCATATATATATATACACATATATATATACACATACATACATATATATATAAACAGCAGGTAAAACTTCAACCACCACTATACATACAGCATAAAGCAAGTTAAAATTTGGGCCAGCCATCATTCCTTTCAATAGACTACTGGTTTTGCAGAGCAATGTCCGAAGAGCAGAGCTGGACCTGTTGAGGTGAGGCCGAGGAGGGCTCAGCTCCTGTCCAGCTGTGTGGCTGACGCTGCTGTGCAGTGCCCAGGTGAGAACTCGGGCTCTTCCCAAGCCCCAGGTGAGGGTCATGCTGTCCCTGCACCAACACTGGAGGAGCCCAGCCATCCCAAACCACCCTGTGCCTGTCCCAACTACTCCTCTCCTTCCCCCACCAGGCAAGGACACTGGGGGGGGATTTCAAAACTTAGCAAAGAATTCTGGAAAACTCCTGACCTGCTGAGTGAGACAGCAGCAGGTGCTGGCAGCACCTGCGAGCAGGGAGGGGCTGGGTGATGGCACCTCTCCCTTGCATACAGAGATGGGGTGAGTTCAGAGGCCACCTTGGCTCTGGCCTGCAGGGCCAGGCTACAGCTCCAGCTGAGATGCACCGGTTGTGAACTCAGGGTGTTATGAGAAGAGACAGGAGGGCAGAATGGGGCAAAACACTGGAAAATTCCTCCTGGTACGCCCAGGTAGAAAGACATAGCGCTGGCTTCTGCCCTGAACAAACCTGTGGAGGCCTCAGGGGAATCACCAGAGCTTCTCCAGGGAAAATGAGCTAAACAGAAAAAAACAGCTTAGCAGAATTGTGGGGACTGTGTGCATAGGAGAGAAGAACTCTAACACACAGGCACTATGAGCAGGGACTGCCGAAAGCAGGGATTTTCTACGAATGAACATGAATGAACATTCAGGGAACTCCTGGGGTTAAAGGGAACTCCTAAGGACTGGCAGAATCACTCCACCTTATCCCCACATGATGCAGAAACTGAAACAAACATCTCACTAAAGGCACAAAGTTTCCCAACGTGCCCTGGGCAAAATCTGGGACTATGAACTTCAAAGGAAAATCAGAGTTTTCTTGGTCTCAAGCAGGAGAACTACACCAAGCCTGTTTCTCAGGGTGACTTCAGTCTGGGGCCATGGAGAGAATCCAAAGCCATGTTCTGCAGATGGTCACAAGTGTCTCTATCAGCATACAAAACACGACACACAGTCGGGAGGCAGGAGACATCCTGATCTCCACCACTCCAGAGAGTGCTGTCCTAGGAATGAACCAAAACCAGACACCTTGAAAGAGAAAATTTTATGGACGCTTTTATACACATACACAAATATTTTAATATAATGGTAACTGAAATGTTATCCATATTCTTAGTACTGTCATAATTAACTAAAAAGATATTTTTTTAAATTTTGTAAAAATGACATATTTTACACATCTTCTATTTACAATTGCAATATGCTTAAATGTTATAAAACATCCACTCTGACCTTTAAAATATATGTATACTAGGACTTAGTATTAGATATATTATAATTTATAGCAAACTTAGGGTTTGCTGTGTACCTATCTGTTCAATGGGAATTTCATAATCAGCCTGGCTTAATAAAGGCTGCTCAAAACCAAAAATTGACAACAAAAAAGAAAAAAGAAAAAAAAAAAGAGAGGGAATGTGCAAATATTGGGGCAGGCAAAAAAATAAAAAAAATTCTCAAGCTTGCATTTTTAAAAATAACACCGTGAAGACTTCCAATAAATTAAAATCTTAACCCTCAAAGCCTTTTCCTGGTATTGTCCATGTTCCACTTAATTTTCAGTACTATTAATCTAAAAGGAAAAAATACCCCAAACAACAAAGGACAAACCCCACTCCAGACACCAGATCTTCCTGAGGCCGTATGTTCCCCATGCTGCAGTCAAGCATCAGGATTTGCTGGAGTGGTTGCTGCTGGCACAGAGGAGCTGGCTCTATGGATGACTCGTGAATACGTGCGCTCCATCCCTGGATGTTTTGCCGAGTCCTCCTTGTATGCAATCTTTTCAGAAAAAAAGAGAAAAAATAAGCAACAGTGAGACAGATCGGAATAGCTTAGTGTCTGAAGTGCCCATTGTTTAACCAGGGATTCCCCATTTTTTAATTGTTAGATTTAATGTAATGATGCCAAGGATCTAACAGAGGAAAAGGACCTTTCCCTGGTAAATGGAGGCTGCAGGGACAGGGACAACATCCTCTGAGCTGGGGTAAAATGGGGCTGGGCTGGCTTCTGCCGAGCTCCATGGGGTTCCCTGAACTGCACCACTCTCACAGCTGAGAAGTCCCCTACACTTTACAAACCCACAGACAGCTGCATTAGCACCTCCTGACCGTGGCACAGACAGGCCCAGCTCTGCCCAAGCTGTCATTCAGGGATGCAGCAGCCCCACAGACCTGCACACACCCGGCAGCAGGGCTGGGACCAAGTGCCAGGCTGACCCTGTGGGCAGAGCTGCAGGGGAGCAGCAGTGGTAAAAGCTTGCTCTTCTCTGTCCTATGGATAGACTTTAGCAAGAAGGAAGATCTTTTTTCTGAAGAAGCTCTTCTAGCCTTGGTAATAGCTCTCTTTTCCTACTTACTTCTATAAAAGCAGACTGAAAACCTGTCGTCCTCCACGGGCGCTTTGTTGAAGCATCCACAGCAGAGACAGGGCCACCCCCACTCACCACACAGCACCAGCAGTCGAAGAGAAACCTCTCCCCTTGACAAAGCTGCAGGTGTAACCCTACACCATCAACCCCCAGCTGTCCTTGGCCAGGGCTGCAGGTCAGCCACACCTCAGCTGTCACTCGGGCAGACACGACCACAGTCAGCTTCAGCGCCTGAGCCAGCAGCTGGGGCTGCTCTGGGAAGGAGCTGCTCTCACACCATGGGCTGCAGGAAGAACACTGGGATTTGGGCACTCCCTGGCAGCCACTTTTGCTACTATTGGCACTTGCTTTTGCATTAGGGGCCTCTTGTCGAGCTGCCTCACTGGCCTCCCCAAAGTTCGCAACTAGGATCCTAAAGAACAGGCCTCTTGAGACTGCTCATGGACAACACATCACCCGTATACCTTGGATCTTTTTTTTCTTAACTCCCTGAGAGGGGAGTCATTAGAGATGAAATTAAACAAACACCCAGCAGAAAAACCAGCAAGTGAGCGAAGTATATGACATTAAAAGAAAAAATAGATGTAAGAAAAATGAACATACCACTTTTGGCTATAGTATTGAGGGAAATGTTAGACAGGGAAGAAGAGAAGCTGTATAAGCAAGGACCATGACAGAGCTGTCAGAAAAGAAAAACAAAACAAAACAAAGAAGAGAAAAACATATGGTGATGAAAAAGTCACTGTCAGTAGGTGAGAAACAAAACTCTCTTGAATACGACAATGGGAAAGATGGCAAACCGTACTGGTGTAAAGCACACAGCGCAGATGCAAGAGAGCCTCAAGCTTTCCAACTGTGAGATAAATATTTCAGCCACAGTTTATTTTCAGCCACGGTGATTTCTCTGAGGCAATACTCTGCTCAGAAGCAGGGAGTTCATGAGTTCACTGCAAGAGGAGTAGAGTTTTCTCAAAACCCCATGCTGCCTGGAAAATGGGGCTGTCACTCTTTAGGCTTCCCCAAAGGACTGCAAGTAGGAGACTTTTCAGAGTAGACTTTAAAATTCAGATGATTTTGGTAAAACAGATGACATTTTGACTTTTGTCGGATGAACTCTTTACACATTAGCATTGCTTTGTACAAGTAATTTTGTATTATTTAGTATTTTCATTTACATGAAGAAAACTCAGAGCTCACTGATACAAATACAGGTATGAGCATTTAACAGAACTCTCCAAATGTTTTATGACTGCTGAAGCTCATGGGCTGCTCATGCCTCGTTTGAGCTGACCATCCATTCCCCATTCTTGTGGGGAACAGTGGTTCACACAAGACATATGGTGCTGCCTATGCACACTGACTAGATGGCCAAAATAAATTCCTTGGGAGAGGCATGAATATTGGTTAACAAATAATACCCTTAACACTTACATACTTAATATAACAGTGATAAATAGTAGTTATGATAAAATCACCGGAATGCTTGAGGTTCACAAGTCTTTATACACTTAAACAGGAGAGGAGCACAACTCCCAGAACTGCAGCCACCCCTGAGCTCGACTCCCACCCGGCAGGCACCAGGCCTCCAAGCAATTAGGAGCTTTACACCCAGTGAAAAACTCTTTCAATTCCACAGTAAGTACAGCAATGGGCAAAAAATTCAGGTCAATCCTTATTCTCCTCATATGTGAAGATGAATAATACAGCACGGGGTAATGGAGTGCCAGTCAGGCACTTCTGTGAGATGCCACCACTGAGACCAGTAGTTAAACCAAGTAACTCCACACCAACAGTGCTTTTGGATGCTACAGGCACCTGGAAATGCAGCACAACTGCTAGAGAGGAACTGTTTATCAGATGCAATCTAAGGTAGCCTACACATAAGCATGCAGAGATATAATTAAACATGGTTTAATTAGCACTTCAGTATGCAAAATCACTCAATATTTAATTGAAACAAAACTTTAAAAAAAATATTCTGCCTGGACACAGCAGTAGAATAGCTGCAAGTGTGCACTGGAGACCAATTCAGAATTTTGGGATGCAGTTCATATAATATACCCATGCAAGCTCATCCTTCTGAAGCTGCTAAAATACATGACATCTATTCTGACAGTGTATTCAAATTTAAAAAATCTTTGAAAAATAACTTGCTCTGAAAGATGAATATAAATAGAAATGATAAAAATACCTCCTGTGGTTACAAGCCACATCTTAATAGCAATTTACTGTTTTAATTAAATACATCACAGCTACAGGACAAAGCAAGCACAGCATAAAGCACTAGTTTAGACTGACTATTTCTATGCCTCTAAACCCCAGTCAGCATTTAGCCCCACAAACATTCAGCTTTTCAATACGTAGCAAGGCAGGCAGAAGACAGATCTTTGTTGATCAGATTCAGTATATAGAATATACCTCTATTAAAAAAAAAAAAGGGGAAGAAACAAAAACCAAAAACAAAACGGTAAACTGTTTTCTCAGTGACTACTGCCTTGAAAGGTTTTACTTCTAGTATTTTGCTCTACAGCTTCATTTGTCACTAGAAGACACAATTAGCCACCCTCATTGAACCCAACCAGCACCAAAATAGATGTTCTGACCTGTTCGTTCATAACTACAGAGAGCTCGCTGAGCATATCCTTGTAATGAGACTTCATCTCTCCCTGATACTCAAACTGGTCCTCCTTAATAAGGCGTTCGTTGACATCGAGGGCATGTCCACAGGCTTCAGCAAACTGCCTGCAAGCACAAAACCACAAAAAACCAATGATACAAGTTTTATAGTAATGATAAAAACTATCTATCTATCTATATATACATACACAATGCTGTATCTCTTCTCTCCCTTGAAAATTGCACCTTGTTAGAAGTGAATTTCAGAACTCATTCTCAGATGAAAAGGAATGCATTCTACCAGGGCAGCCCAAAACTCCAGTAAATGTTTGTTAGGAATTACTTGTAAGATAGGGTAAATACAGACGTAAATTAGGCTGGTTGAAATCAGCACGATTTCGTGTCTCACCTACCTGTGCCATGCAGAGTGTCCTATGTGCTGTGTGGGGGTGAAAAGCCTAAAATTAATGTTTACCTGAAGATTTCCTTCAGCAGCTTAACTTGATTATCTGGATATCTCTTAGCATTCGTCTCTTCAAGAAAAGCACGAGCATAGGCCATTGGTCCAGCATTTACCTGGGTGAAAAATACACAGTTTAGGTTCAGAGAACAAGCCACTCGTTGTTCTTCTTGTGTTCCAAGGCCTGGAGACTGGCCTCAGGCAACCTAGCCTTATCACCTCACTCCTTTCCTCACCAGGATGGAAGCTGAGGAGTTTTACTGAGGAAACAGGAGCTGCTCAACCTCGCACAAGCCGCAGATCTGCGCTGGCCTTTCAAAGTCCCCAGCTAGCTGACCACCCAGACAGCTACATGTTTGTTTGAAGACATTTCCATGACAGCACCAGGAACACACATGCCTTTCACAATCCCAACTTTCCTAAATAGGAAATGACAAAGCCAATCCTAGCAAAACTCCGTTAAATAATCTGCTTGCTTCTGATGGGCCATATTCTCCAGTGATATGTTACGGTCTTTTTGGAAAGGACTTCACTTTTACTTAGAGTAGACTTCAATGAAATCATCAATACCAGTGGAAAACTTTCTGTTCCTTAGTGTGTTTACAGTGGGATCTAACAGCACTGGAATACAAGATATGCCAAAGACAAAAAAATGCCTGGAATTATGAAAATCAGAATAAAAATTTAGGTAGATGCATTTAAAAAAAAAAAAGAGAAAAAAGGCAGGAAATTGTCATTACCTTGACACTGACACTTCCTTGGAGCTTGAGCTGCAGTCGGATCATGTCCACTTCTTCCATTGTGCAAAGCTGATTGAGCTCTGAAACCTTTTTGGACATCTCATCAATGGCCACTTCGATGGGGTTCAGCTCTGTGCTGGTTTGGCTTATGACCTGGATCCGCTTCTTCACGTAGGGAAACAAGTGACTGGCTACTCGAGAGAGAGAAATGGATCAGAGAACTCACCCAACAAGAGACTATCTAGGAGAGCAAAACAATTAAGTCAAAGTATTAACTTTTGACTTTGTCAATCTCTTTATCAATCCATAAAAATTAAGTTTTAATCACTGAATAAGCAGAAGTGACACAACGGGTCCAAACTGAATTCTGATGTACCTGGCACTGGAAGAGCATTTCCTTTTGAACTCATCACTGTTTGATACCAAGCTCTGTCACATGCAGGTGGCAAAAAGCTCTCAATGCTCAGATTTTAGAATCCACAAATTTCTTCTTCCGAGTTAAAGCACCAAATTATAAGTCCACACTGAACTTCAGCTAAGTCCACAGCTAAAACCATCACATCAAATATATTTTATGTTAGAGGCAGGAGCCTCTAGCTTAGCTGAATTGGGAATCATTCCCTGTGCTGGTATTGGCTGGGATAGAGTTAATTTTCTTCACAGTAGCTGGTAGAGGGCTGTGCTTTGGAGTTGTGCTGGAAACAGTGCTGATAGCACAGGGATGTTTTGGTTATTGCTGGGCAGGGCTTACACAGCATCAAGGCCTCTTCTGCTCCTCACCCCACACACCAGAGAGGAGGCTGGGGCTGCACAAGGAGCTGGGAGGGGACACAGCCAGGACAGCTGACCCCAACTAACCCAAGGGATTTTCCAGACCATATGGTGTCATGCTCAGCATCTACAGCTGGGGGAAGGAGAAGGAAGGGGGAGGGACATTCAGACTGATGATGTCTGTCTTCCCAAGACACTGTTACATGCGATGGAGCCCTGCTTTCCTGGAGATGGTTGGACCTGCCTTCCCACAGGAAGCGGTAAATGAACCCCTGGTTTTGCTTTGCTTGTCTGTGCAGCTTTTGCTTCGCCTATTGAACTGTCTGTATCTCAACCCATGAGTTTTTCACTTTTACACTTCTGATTTTCTCCATCCCACCAGAGGACACTGAGTGAGTGAGTGGCTGTGTGGGGCTCAGCTGCCAGCTGAGGTTAAACCAGGACACCCACGTGCAGATGAACCTACAATTAAAACATCATCCTTAAAGCAGTGAAGAGATACTTTTAACATTCAGCCTAAATACTGCTATGGGAGCTGACAGAGGAATTATTCACCTTTAAAACTCTTTACTTCCAGTCAAGGCCTTTCACGGATCTCAGGGAGTTTGGCAAAGGTACTGTTACAGTGCATTAAGTCTGATCTAAGCTAACACTCTTTTCTGATTGCCCTACATGCTTTGCAAGGTCTCCCAAACTCCATGCATGTCCTTCTCTGCTAAGCATCTGCTTCCAGTCAGCTCAGACCTAAATAAGCTCCAGTTTACAGGGTGTCTGTCTCACTGGAGAGCAGGAAACCCAGGACTTCCAGAGCTGGAAGCATGTGCCAGGCATGGCAGAGAGCCAGTGAACCAAGGACTGCAGCCAGACTGCACCTGCCCTTTGCCCAGCAGGCTCTGGAGCAGAGATGCAGTGCAGGTGCTACTCCAGCCACCCAAGCACAACTGACTTCACCACTTCTAGAGTGATAGCAGAAGCCTTGTTTTCTTCTCAAACTAAAAGCACCTAAGTTTACACAGGAAACAAATGAAAATACATGACTTTATCAAACAGTAGTGGAAAAAAACCAAAAAATAAAAAAGAAGAAAAGAAAAGAATGTTTCCTTTAGTAAAAAGCACTGAGGTGAGGTCCCTGCCAAAGGGAAAAGTAGGGGACAAGAGGAAGTCATCAAATTCCCACCTAATACCAAAGATGGAGCAAGGCTGAGAGCGGTGGGAGCTGATGACAGCATGTAATAACCCAGGGAAAATACTATGCCAGAAGAACAGCCCTCTGTGTTTTTGCCAGACAGACCATAACAGCTGCACTTTCAAGTCAGTGAAACTACCTGCTTCAATACAGATCTCAAAACACCTACTGCTGCTCAAGCACTTAAAAAAAACCGCACGCAAGCTATTCCTCCTTTCTTCTTCTTACAAGCAAAGCTGTGTCATGTAACAAGACACTCTCAGACATCAGTGCCTCCTTCCTGACTTGCCAGAACAAAACTTTTAGGTGACTATGCTTGCACTGTAAGCGGGTTTTTTCACTTTGTCCTTGGGGGGAAGCAGATGCACTGAAGTTGGTGGGGAACTGGATCTTCTGTCACTTGGGAGCCTTTGCTGTGAACATCAGCCTCTCTGCCCACGGCTGCCCATGAGAACAATGCCTCCAACTCAGACAGTTCTTCATACATCAAAATTCAGACATGTCAAGTTTCAGTAGTAGTGTCACAAAGGAGGCTTTTTTAAAGAGAGATTTCATGATAAGGAGCTAAAAACTTCTTTAATATGACTCATTAAGAAGACCTATCCAGTGCTCCTGACATTCCTGCCTTAAAACACTGATTGAAATCTTACCTCTAGCTTAAAAAAATTCTATGTAATACATCTTACTCCCATTTTGAACAAAAATTCCTAGCTGCAAGTTTTACTCTTAGCAGAACAGACACCCTACTTGGCTCTTTCTTTGACTTGTTTATTGTTAAAAGAAAATGGTTCTGAGCGCTAAGCTGCCTCCAGCAGAACCACTCTCAAGTTACATCACTGCAAGAACAGTTAAGATGTCAATTATAAGGAGAAATAAAGCACCTAAATGAAAATAACTGTTGCTAAGAGGGTCAGCAGGTCTGTAAGGAAGCATATTGCCAACAGACACAGTGAAAAGACGAGTTATCATCCTGCACAACCGATGGCCACCTGGCACTCGACCTGCCCTTCTGGGCGCAGCTGGGAAAGCTGGGATGGGAGCAGGCAGCAGGCAAGCAGACGTACTGGTCAGGATGGTGCGCCTCTTGCACTGCTCCTCCACTCCCCCGTGCTTCTTCCCCGAGAGCGTGAACGGCGTCTCGAACACAAAGCGGTTGATGTTGTGGTGCATTTCAAAGTCGGTCTTTCGATCCTCAGCCTCCTTCTCCTCAAAGAAAGGTGTGACATAGGTCACTTGGATGTAGGCATATTTGGGATCCAGGTCTTTGGGGTTCACCTGTGTTACAGCAGCAAACAATAATGTTATGTTTAGTGTGATGAGCTTCCAAGGCATCCATTACATTTTGGATGTATTTATTTATTTATTTATAAATAAATACTGATGAAAACTGACACTTCCAAATGTAATACTCGGATCCTGGATGAATACAAAGATATTTAACCAAGAGGTCCCCAAGAAAAGTGGGACCTTTGACTATAGCCATTGGCAAAAGTGGATGAAAGCTAAATGAGACAGAAACCCACCTACTGCTGCACCGCAGCAAACATCTGCTCCTCTCCCACTGTGATGCCCTGCTATAACACTGGCATTTCCATACAGCACCTGCCAGGCTTGTTTTAGTTGTCTAGATGGTTTGTAGCAGTTTACACATACACGCAGATGCCATTCCTTCGAAACACAGCTCTCAACATGTGAACCATGCACTCAGTTCTCTCCCTTGGGCAAACCCACATGTCCATACCTTGTTGGAATCTTGGATGATCTTCACGTTATCTATTCCAAACTTGTCTGCATAAAGTTTCATCAGCCTTTGAGAGATCTCAGATAAGCCAGTTAATTTGGGTTCCTTATAGATATATTCTTTACCTTCCTCTTCTTCAAAAAAGCCCTGTTTGGAAAGAAACAGAAGGATACAGTGAACATAACAGGCAGGGCAAAGCCAAAGCAAGGTGATTACATCAGGAATCAAGGTTGCCTGTATACCCACCAGAGCATCCAGTAGGCCACTTCCAGTACCTAAGTTAAAAGCTTACCTCTGTCCACTCCGAGCAGACATGCGCCTAGAGGTCAGTGTTTATACTGGTCTGCAATCTCCAAAGTTACCCAGGAAAAGATCCCTACATATTTATTCCCTTAAGAGACTGAGCTGCTTAAAGAGTTAAAGGGCTTTCTTGAAAGTGCTGATGTGTGTACGATGAAAAAACCCTCATGGATTAAAAACTAGACATTAAAAATTCTTTAAATCTTAATAATTGGGTTCAATTAACAGCTGGGTTGTGTGCAGCATGTCACTTCCAGTGCATCCTCTGGGAACCATGTGTGCAGGCACAGGCCATGGCATGGGGAGCGCCTGGAACCAGTCTGCATCGCCTCAGGGCAGCTGAAGAGAAACTCTGGTGGCACCTTGAAAAGCCATATAGAATTGCAGCATTTCCAGAGACAATTAGAAAATGATTTACATTTGAAAAGAAAAAGAAAAACAAAAAAAGACACACAGACTGTGTTCCTTTGCAAAAAAGGTACAATCTTGCTAAGGTCATTATTTCATACACTGGATGGGCTTGGCAGAGCTTTACTAAAAGGCTCCATTGAAGGGCTAAACACAAATCTGTCAAGCTTCAGAAGAAATGCCAACCTCTGAAAATTAACAGAGCATTGCATCACCTGCAGGTGAGACACTCAACTGCTACAAGAGGAACATGTACTTCAGTGCTCCAGGAGAAGCTCTCCCAGCTGAGCAGAAAGCAGCAGGTGTCCCCCATTAACAAGGGGATTCATCCCAATGCCATGGGCAGCACCTGCCCTCCTCCTAGGGTTTCATATGCCATTTGGTGATGTGCACCCCTGCAGCTGCACTCAAAGCCTCTTCCTTTCACCTTGATGCAAAGTGACCCAGAGGGAAACACCTGAAGCTGCAGGGATAGGGGGAAAGGCAGACAGCATTAATGATGTCAGACCCAAGGCCCTTTGAACGTCACATGATGTGAAGGCTTGGACAGCTAATTCTACAATATGCCTAAGCAAACTGCCATCTGTAGAAAGACAGAGAAGCAGAAACTTATGAAGGCAAGAGATACCTCCAAAATCTCTTCAGAAGGTACTCATGTAAAATCCAGCCTTTTCCTCTGGAAGTGTATTTCAACTTTGCCCTGTAAAATTATTGACTAGGCAAAACTTCACAAAACAACCCAAAACAGAATTAAAATATAATAAGCTATGAATTTAATTGCTTCTTTAGGAGAAAAATCCCTAAAAGTTATTTCAATAGGGATTAACAAATATGTGCATCTCTGGCTCCTCCTCTAGTGAGGACAAGGGGCAATGAAAT
This sequence comes from Struthidea cinerea, assembly GCA_013397865.1. Taxonomy (NCBI): domain Eukaryota; kingdom Metazoa; phylum Chordata; class Aves; order Passeriformes; family Corcoracidae; genus Struthidea; species Struthidea cinerea. The sequence continues at coordinate 3,369,946 of VZTI01003805.1, forward strand.
CGTCTTTTAATTTGGCAAGTGCCAGGAATACTGTGGGCATTACTGGAAACCAATAACTAATAGCTGCAACAGCAGCTCATCTGACAGCATCTTCATCAGTCTCACAGTGACCTTCTAACATTGCATGATTTCTAACAACATTATCAATTAAATTCCATAGGCATATGAAGAACTTCACAGGTAATTAGAGAAAAAATCTAGAGCTTGTCCAAAGTTGACATCCTATAAACATCTCTTGAGCTGGGCAGGCAATTGACTTCCTATTGATTACACTGAGAAAAGATCTACAGGATTATAATCTGGTTTCTGATCTTGTTTCCACTGAAGCAAAACTGCTTTATGTGGGAAAACCTCATTAGTTTGATGCAACCATACTTAAACACGCTACTCAGGACTGTTTCTGTCAAAAGACATCTGCTTTCTGTTACTATTCAGTGTTTTCAACAAAACCCCTCATGTTTTCCAAATTAATCACACAGCAAGCTAGAATATAGTTTATGCTCTTAAACCCTGATTCTGTGTATGTTTGCATGCTGGAACACAGTGTTTATATGTAAGTGCCAAATCTCTGCTGATGCTGCATGGCACACTGAGATGATATCTCTGTTAATCGTTTTACTTTAAAAAAAAATTCCTGAAAACAAACAACTAACAGATTTAGTCTTATCTCTAATGCAAGAGACATCATTTAAGTACATATTCCCTACAGTATTTCAGCTGACAAGTGACAAGCAGAAGTTAACTGTGAGCTATAAATAATCATGTCTGCCATATGCTATATGTCTGGCAAAGACTATTAAAAGTAAGATTAAATACTTTTCAGAAGCCAAATATCCTCCAATTTCAGGATTTTAAAATATTAAGCAGCCAAAGTTACATTATCGAGGCATATCCCTGGATTATTTTCATCCTGGCTGGTTTTGTCCTGCAAGGACAACACAGCCTCACAGATGAAAACTATCCCAGGGAGCAGCTGATGGTGATGGAAGGCAGATGACCTCCTGGACAGCAGGTTACTGGTTTCCACTGTGCTCTGATGTTCTGAGAGGCAAGCTGTGATCCAGGCCTATCACTGCGGGAATTCTGATAAGGCCCTTCCTCCCCACACACCTCCAGACACAGCTTTGGAGCTCAAGTACATCAGACCCTTCCCTGCCCTTTGTTGAAAGGTGCCAAGGTAAAGCCTTCTGCTTGACCTGCCAGGAACTGGCATCTAATGGAACCTTCCCCGTGTCTATCAAGCAAGCATCTCCTTCCACAGTGAGTGTGATCACTGTGAAACACTGACTTCCAACTTCGACAGCTTCTTGCACACACAGGAGAACAAGCCCTCAGCTCTGCCTTTACCTGACACTGCTCTGAAAAACAGATCTTGAATGTCTTTGTTTATCAGCACAATGTGAGTTCTCAGCTATTCAATATATTTAACAGAATTTTTTTGGCTTTTAATTCAAGAAAGATACTGACTTCTCAAACACTCATCTGTGAGTAAACTCAGATGCACTGGTTAATGTGGTCACTTGGGGGTGCAATGAGATATTGTCACAAAAGGCCCTTAACAGAATGTGCAGTCTAAAACAGCAGCTGCCATGAGATCCAGCTCTCTGAGCTGGCAAATAAAGTTTGCTGGTGAAAACAGATGACTGAGTCCTCCCTGAGGATCACATTAATTCAAACCATCCTTGCACAGGGTCCCTGCACCAATGCAGTAACCAAATACTGCCTCTGCCTTTGCATGAAGAACAGTTTTCAGGTGCAGCTGCAGATCATCTTTCTCCACTAAGAACCCCCAAAATTCTCCCTCCCACTATTAAGATTATTCTTTTGTTCTTTAATCTGCTTTCTCTGCAGTTTTTGTTTCAGTTAAGGAACAGCAGCCACCTCACATGTTTCCCGAAAAGGGCAAGGAGAAAGCAGTGCTTGTTGCCTTTAGAACCCAGTGACTGGGGGGAACAAACAGAGGAAGACACAGCTATGACAAAGTCATACACCTTAGAGCACTAAAGCTGTTTAAATGAAGTTGCCCTTGTGGCACTGGCACCTGGAAAGTCATTGCACTGTTACAGATATGCTAACCCAGACCAGCAGAAGTGCTGCAGCTAAATTACCCACTGGTAGAGCCACTGGCTCTGGGAGAGTGCCAGCAAGAGGCTGCAAGTAGGAAAGCCCTGTTTTGCCCTGTGCTGCTCCCATTTTGAGGAAGGCCAGGCATAAGGAAAACTCTGCCCTTCCTCAGGTGCAGCTCACTTCCTCCTTGCATTTGGCAAGTTCAGCTGTGCTAATCTGTCCAGAGAGCCAGGATCTGCCATTCCCCTCTGACTCCCCATCCGCTTGCTCCTACGAGGGACTGCCAGGACCATGGCCACTGCCTGCCCAGAGTGCAGTGACCACTGTCAAACCCCTCGGACTGACACAACAGCCCTCCACTTGGGAGCTGCTGCACAGGCCAGGAAAGCAGGCTTGCATTCGAACAGCATTAATGCTACCCCGACACTTTCAACAGAGGAAGAAGGGGTCCAGTCCCATTCCCAGTGAAGCTGGGAGGATCTTCCACTGAGATGAGATGATGCAGCATTGGGCCCCACCGTGCACACACAACATGATGACAGATACAGCTCGGTAATTCGGGTAACTGAACAAACAAAAGTTAGTTTGCAGGATGCAACAATGAATGCAGCAACGTTATTTCATCTGCCACAAACCAAAGAATTGAGAGCACAGGAAAATTAATGTTAAGTAACAGTAGAGGGAAGGATGGAGGATATGTGAGGAGAATTAAAAAAAAAACATGCAATAGAACTAGACTTACCACAGCCTTGAATAAGATCAAAAGGAGAAAAGAGCAAATTTCTGCATTAAAATCTAATTAGCAAACAGAATGATTCACATCAATCTGTTGTTTACATACTTTATATTTTAGAGCACAGAAAATTGTATGCTTGCCAAAACCAGGACTAAAAGAAACATGCTGGATTGCTACACTGGTTTGTGGTGGAAGACAGCACAAAATAATGCTTCAAGGGTGCTGAAGCACAGCAAAGGGAATAATGCTATTCTACAGTACATTGCACAGAATCAGAGGTGGCCTGGAAGCAGAAGGCAGAGTCATTGAAAAACACAACAAAGCATCTACTGCGTACTGCTCTGCTTTAAGCTCCATCAGAGGAGAGTGCCATCTATCAAAGATGTCTTATCTGGTTCTGTTTACGCTGTAGTTTGAAAAAACCTGCCCTGCCTCAGTCTCAGCTTTGCCTGACGAAGTTAAGAACTAAAGCTGACACACAAGTCTGTTCTCTAATACACCACTAAATCCACAGCAGTGGTTTACACAGAGGCAACTGAGTGCTCTCTCTCCTGAATAAATCCTGCTGGGAATCTGACCCACGAGGCAGTTTCTACCCTGGGATCCACTACCAAGTGCTTCCCTGAACTATATCAGGAACAGGTCTGAGATCTGTGACTCTGTGGAGACAAAAGAACCCGAGTTCACTTACCTGCCCATAAAATGCCACCCGGTAATATCGCCCAAAGAGACGTTTCTCAGAGTTCACTACTTCTGCAACCTTCAGGTAGGAGCGGTGGATGTCGTAGTACAGGTCAGACAGTCTCTGCATGAGCAAACAGGCAGAGGAAGGGGAGGTGAGGGCATGCCAGCACCTTGGGAAATGCCACCACAGCTCTGCACAACCATGGCTTGCCTTAACTGGGTTCCCAAACCTTTGCAAAGATGGCTGTACACGCTGAGGGAGTAGTTTAACCTTGTTAGCAGTCACTAAAGATTCATTTCAAGGTTTCTGTCATCTCCTGAGGTGTTTTGTGGAGCCTTTGGGTACAGGGTCACACAGGAAGAGAATCATCCCACCACAAGACGGTGGCGCTGACCTAGTAAGAGGTCAGAGAACTCAAGTGTGGTTTGTGGTGGGAACAAGGTGCCAACAACTCCAATCAGCTCCCAACCCCACACAAAGATGTGCTATTCACTATTACCACTAGGCAGCACTTTCTCAGGATAGTGGACCAAAATTTCAGCTAATTTAAAATCTGAGGACCTTCTTCCTCAGCATATAGCTTATTGCTACCTACTGTAGGTGCTAAGAAGCTAGAAGCAGAGAAATTCTTCAGCCTTTTCTCAATATTCTGTGAGCAGACTGTCTTTCCTATGTAAACTATTTTAAACGAGGTCACAGTTTCATAAACTTCTTGCACCCGCAGGCTGTTTTGCAAGATTGTTATGGCTTCGACTTTGGAAATATTTTGGAATAGGTATCTTAAGACTTGGCCAATCCTCTCAAGGGGTGGATGGCCGAGGAACCAATTACCTACTGCCACTCGACACACTTTTTGCGATCCATCCTATATAGTAGTCAGAAAATCATTTAAAAAGGAAGCTTCGGCTTCCACTGTTGATGAGCCTGGACTCTGTGTCGTTTTCTTTATGCGCCTCGGACGTAACAGCGACAACCCACCACCTGGGGTCTCTTTAAATTTAAACCCAGAAAAATCAGTAAATGAGATTATCATCTAGTTATCCATTATGTATTGAAATTGCCAAGTAAATAAAAAACTAAGAAACCCTGAAATTGTGAAGAAATCACACAATTTATCAGCATTTTCTAAACTTAAATACAATGCAAATATGCTCTTGGTTTAAAACCCATGTAAAAAATCACATCCACTGGCTAAGACAAGAGGTTTGTTTGAAATCTTTTTACATTAACTGTTGCTGAAAAGAGGCAGGGAAGACACCAGAGTTTATTTTCTTACAGCACAAAACACTAAAAAGAAGAATTACAGTCAAGAAGAAAGAAAATGTTCCTTTTAAAGAAAACACATTTTTTCATTAAAAGTTTTGACCTCTACTGTTACCTTAGGACAATTAAAAAGACCCAAACCAAACACCCACTTACTTTGAAGTCCCTCTGCTTTTCAAAAACAGCAATGATAGGCTTGTTAACCTCAGCAATAAGCTCGTATCTCTCAGACTTCCAGAGGTACTCAACACACAACTCCAGCTGTTCCACGAGAATATTCTGCAATGTCACAAATGCAAATAGTTCAGTGACTTGACAGCTGGTGGCATTTAACTAACAGCAAGGCAGCAAAAGCACATGCCCACCACTTCATTTTTATTCTGGAACTTCTATATTAAGGTTTATTGCAATTACACAATGTTTAATCAGGTATTGGTGACCTAGCTCTTCTTTAGACAAAAACCCTGAAATAACAGTAACGTGAAAATGCTTGAATAGTTGACATCTCAGGCAGAATAATGGGTTTGCTTCATGGGCTCCCCCCTGCCCTGACTTCCAGCTCTGGTACTTTATGTTGTCCTTAGCTAAACACCAGTGCAACAGCTGTGACATTTCATTCAAAAGCTGTGTGCCTTTTAATGCTGCGTGAGTACACTCCCTACAATTTGTTGTAACGTGCACAGGCATCCACTAGAAATAACTCTCTCTGTTAATACAGAACAGGCATATAAATGTTAATGTTGCTGACCTCATTATAGGGAGTATCTTGCATCCCAGAGTCTTCCTTCATAGCACCTTCTTCTTTAATGTTGGGGGTAATGCTCAGAAAAGCAGGCCATCCCATGGAAAATAAGCCTTGAAGTGCAAGTCATAAGAAAGGCTATTAATGACTGAATAACCAGATACTTCAAGAAGTTACTAGATGCCATTAAAACAGAGCTGATGAGTTCATTTTTTTCGCAGCCCAAGTAATGAGAAGCACAAACGGAGCTGTTTGAATTTATGAGTCTATTACACATTTTCCTCAGTGATATAGACCCACTTCTCCAGACAAAGGGGAATGATAGCATTTTCCTGATGCAGTGTTATTCCTCTCGCTGGCATTTTGGTTCCTGAGCTGTAAGTGCTGGCAGTCCTTGCAAAGCTTCATGGGCAACACTCCTTTGTGCACAGGAATTACCCTTGCAGGCTGAGGTGACACAGTTCACACTTGGGAAACCTGCACGTGTCCCACCTGTCAGGTGTCCCAGGGGCACAGTCCCCCCGGATTGCCACAGCCCAGGGGAAGTGGCTCAGGGCACGCTGTGCCTGTGCTGGGCTCGAGGCCGTGCTGGCAGCGGCTTCCCTGTCCTGCCCTGGGTCAGCTGTGCTGCCACTGCCCCAGCCGAGGGACTCCCTTGCAGTAAGCTCAGGTTGGTGGCAGCAGCTGCTGATGGGAAGGCTCACAATGAATAAAACTGAGCTTAAATCGAGTATTTGCTCTCCTGCAAGGATTTTTTTACTGCTCTGGAGTGGAGAAGGTAAAGCTGCCAGTGGAGGGGACAAACGCCTGGCATGGCCCATGTTTAATTTAAAAGCAGGAGAATGCTACTATGGCACAATTAAAAAAGCCAACCCATTCACACTGAGATGGGGGCCTCCATTCTCTCTCTCAATGTTTGAAAACCATTTAAGTACAGGTTTAAAATGACCCAAGTTCTTCACTCCAGCTACTATAATCTTTATACAGGCAAAGTATTTTACCACTACTGAACTGTCTCAGAAATACTGCTCTTCACAGAAAGCTTCCTTCTGAAAGGACGCATTTTTTCATCTTGTCCACAGACACTTCCAAATGTATCGAAGGACTATAGTCTTTCCAAAAATGTTCTCTCTTCCCCAGATATTTGCCCTTGATCCTGGAAATTGCTCTTTGTGGAAATTGCTAACATGTCCCATGCTAAGAATTAGTATGAAATACACATTTCATAAACTAAATAACCATCAGCATAGAAGCATTAAAAAATACAAGCCTGCACTTTATTTTTTAGTACGTATCATAGATTTAAAAAACCCCCTTTATCTATACTATGTTACATATGGATAACCAGATATTAATTCCATCCCCCTGCCCTCCCAGCTTTGGATAGCCAAGGAATTGGACATGGATTTGCATGCTAAACACTAATTGACCCAAGAGGGATTTTCCTGCTGCAAAAGCCCATAACCAGAGACATTCTGAGCAATCCATCAAACCAGCCAAAGAGCACCAGGAAAGGAACTCATGATGTTTCCAACATTGCTTTCTATAACAGCCTTCAACATGCACTAGAAACAGTTTTGCTTTGGTTGGTATTTTTCCAGATCAGCTGGGAAACAGTAATTTGATCTCCTAATGATGTTATTTGACCCACAAACAGGCACGGTTAGAGCACTCACTTCCTCCATTGTGAGTTGTTAGTAACACATTACTATCAGAGACTTGAGCATCTTCCAGGAGCATACGTGAGGTACAAATCTTTTCCATTTTCCAGTAACCTATGGTATTGTAAGATGGTATTAGTACACTGCTACTGGTATGTGTTAATACATGCATATTTAATAACAACAGACTAACAAGTGAAGCATTCTCTATTAGCACTAACTTGCTAAACATTTAATTAAACCTCTTTATGCAAAACACACTTTCACTGTTCCAGTCTAAGACTAGCATTTATGATATATTTTAAAAATAAAATATTTGGGAAGAATTCAAGCTGCTTTAAGAATACTTTACATATAAGGAAGGAAAGCAGGATAGCCAAAAACCATTTTGAACAATAATATTTACAGATACACAGTTGGTTTTGAATATGCTGATCTTACCTTTTCTCTTCAGGTACTCTGCAATGAGAGCAGCAATATGAATATAGCACATAGCAGCCTGTAACGAGAGACCAACATACATGGATATGTTAAAGTACACTGAATTACAGCATACATGTGATAAGGAGCATGCACTTTCAGCACTGTCAAGTCACGAGGCAGAAAAGGGAAGACAAAACTAATCTAAGAAAATAAAGGATTAAATGATTAAATCCTCCTGAAGTATAAATTTCACAAGGTGTCTTACGTAAATACATAGATTTTCTCAAAACAACCGTTAAGATTACTTAATAAATAAGGTATTCCGGGGTTATGCAGTAGAATTTTTCATCACCCATTTAGGCTCTGATGAAAAGGACAACACATTACAAGCAAAGACCATCGTGGGGGAGAAGAAAGTCCTTTATGTGAGCTACCCACTGCTCATAACCTCGTCTGCACTACAGCTACTGTACCTGATGGGGGTAAGCAGCAGAGGTGCCAAAGTGACACTGCCCTCAGCTTCCCTGTCAGACAGTTTCAAGTCTTGCTCCAGCACGTATCAGGCAGTCATGATGAGGCAAGCTGGGACAAGCCTATCACCTGTACTCCTCTGATTTCAAATATATGAGAGACACTGTATGATTCTCTTAACTCACTACTGTTCGTCTTTCATAGCCCTTTCCATCAGAACAGCTCGGCCTAAAGACAAATGGATTTCCTGTTCATTTATTTACATTACCTCTGATAAATCTCCGTTTCTTGCGTGAATCTTGGCCATGCTTTCGAGCCATGTCCTGCGTAACTCAGGTGTGCTGGCATAGGAATTTGCTAGGCTGTACTGCAGATCCACCAGCATCTCAGGGTCCTTCTCATGCTCCTTCATCTGAGCTGTGGCCATCAAAACTGTCCTGATGCGCTTGGTCAGATCCTTCACCTCTGCTGGGAAATTAACGTTCTTTGGGAAAGATAAGCAATGCATCACTGAAACCATCCAAAGAGCCACATGCAGCATCCCTGAACAAGCTAAAGTTCTGCTTACAGAAGACCTCCATCCCCCTCCCTAACGGTGCAGGCTTTGGAGCAGCCACAGCTCCAGAGCACGCACACATTGCACACAAACCCTGGATGTTTTTTCCTGCTGTGTCACAGCACTACAAAGTGGCCCAAGTCAGCCACCTGTTCCAGCGCCCCTGTGCAACAGCTCTGCTGAAGTCAGGGAGCTGAGACAGGTGTTCCTCAATTGCTTACTGGGTCCAGAACTGGATCCTTGCGCACTTTCCTCTGAGCAACAACACCATGTACTATAGCTAGTCCTGCCTAACTACACTCCCAGCATGTTTCACCATGGGAATAAAGCACAAGTCTGGCTCCTGACCTTCTCACACTGTGCTAGATTAAAACAGTCTTTATATTACTCACACCAGCTGTTCCCAACATATTTAGCTCAGCTCTGCCGTTTTTCAGATGAGCAGTGAAATACATTTGTTTTCAGGCTTATTTCCATCCCTTGCTTTGTTTAAAAGCAAAAACATTTGGAAAAAGTAAACGAAATTAAATGCTCCCTCCTCTAAGTCACACAGGGATGAGCAAGTCACAGAAGCAGTGTGACTGACTGCAGTGCTGTGACATCAAAGCTGGACTTCAAAAGCAAGTAGAATTGTAATTATATCTTATTAAAGAACACGTCAAATTACTTCTGCTGACTACCTACCAATTTGCTTATGCTAACTTTATTATTAATCTCAGTGGAGAAATCCTAAAGTCACACCTTCAGAGAAGGACAACACCTCCAAAGTATAAAACTGAAAATGCACGCTGACAAAAGTTTTGACAAGAATTGTAAAAATTAAAAACCAGAATCTTTTTTCAACAATTTTAGTACAGACAATGACTATAATAGCAGTGGTAACTCATCTAAGAGCCAAGTGCATTTTCAGGGAGTTAGCAAGGTCTTACAAAACCCAACTGCTGTGCCTGTTTCTGCTACACATTTACTGAACAGAGGAAAGGGAGCAATTGTAGACTAAATATTGTTTGTTAACTGCAACTGTGTTCCATTAGTCACAATGCATGACCTCTGACATGAGGCAAATGAACAAAATAAGCAATAAATAACAAATAATACAATTTTCAAACAGTAATATTTTTTGTTTACAAATTATTTTCAGTTATTAAGCTTCTGAGTCACAAACACCTTCATGAACTTCAGGTTGCCTGAGAAAGACACACTATGAATGCATAAATCACTGGATAATAAGAGTCAGCAATTTTATTCACTGGAACACTTGCTCCTGTGAAATTGTTGACCTTTTGCAAGAGGTAGCGATTGACAAAAAACATTTCTTACTTTCATCTGCTTGTCTCCGTTAGCAAAATTATTTATAATTGCGAGTGAATGCTGAAATCGAGATCCGCCAATCCCCGCATCCGCTATCAGCTGGCTGACTGCTTTGATGAGCTGCACAGGGGGAGCAAACACAGGATGTAATTAGCAAAGATATCAGAGTTTCAGAAGAGTTTTTAACCCCTATTTTAGTATGACTTGATGTACCAGGCTAGTGCACTTTTAGACCTTTCCTAAGAAGGTAACATGTACAAAGTCAAGGACTATGAATTATCTTTACAAATTTCGTAACTGCTCACATTTTGCAGCACATGTAATTACTGGACTTTACATGTCTGTTCCGCTACTGTCTGATTCTGTTTAGTTCCTTCAGCTGTGCTCCCACTGCTGTAAGCAACACACGTGAGTCAAGAATAGCCATTAATCTGGCAATGCAGCTACATTCACAGCTGTTGTCTCTCCCTGGAACAGAGCTGAGCAGCCCAAGAACAGCAGAGAATCCCGTCCAGCTTCAGACTTGGCAGGAAGATCAAGCTGTCACAGAGAATTGCCTATCTGAGGACTCCAAAAGGATAGCCTTGCTTCAATGCATAAAAATAATAATGATAAAAACTAATGCACATCAGTTAAATATTGATGATCTCACACTTCACTTACCTGTAGATGGGATCTGACTATTGATTTCTGCTTGTTAAATTCAAAGTTCTTCCTCATGAAAAAATAAAGAAGAGCAGATGCTTCTGTCTGAGTTGAACGTGACCTATGGTTACAACACTTCAGGATTTCATAGCAGAGGGAACCACAGAGATCTGCTTGTCCTTGGAAGAATGCTGATGGGAACTATTGAAAAAAATGTGTGAATATGTTCAGTACTACTCTCAGGTCCTGGTGCAGTTATTCCGAGTTAACAATTTTTTTGTTAACCTTTCAGTAACTCTCCCACAGTTATTCATACCAGGGTTTAAACGAAACATAATCCCATATGCAAATTAAGATTAGTTAAGAACTATACCCAGGTTTTCATACAAACACGGTATGCCATCAAACTGGCCTCTAGGAAGCCCAGCAGCAAGGAACCTGCAAGGAATGCAGGATAGCTGACCAGGAAAACCAGGGGGAGTTCTGCACTGTTATAAAAGCTGTTCAGCAGAAGGAAAATACTTTGAGTAGCAAAGTCAGTGAACTTCCAGAGGTCAAGAGTTTGAACAGCACAAGACAACAGGGAAGGATGGCTCTCCAAACCATACCCACCATTACCAGCAGGGTGAATGTAATAGAAGACTGAGGGAGATGGAAGCGTACGCATGGGCTATCGATCTGAATTACTGCCTGAGGGGTTCTGCTGCAGGAACCACAATGGATCCCTGCTCCCACAGAACCACAAAGGGAGAATTCAATCCCAAAAGCTACAGCATAAATGAGAAGGGCAATTCTGGATATTTATTCATTCTCTCCATTGCATAGAGTTCTTCCGTTCCCAACTGTCTGGTATGTCATTTAAAGCTGTCTGTGGGTGGCTTACTTCATATCTCCCCCATGTCCTGAAGCTGCACTACTGGGAGAAGCCTGATTTCCTCCTCTTTCCTCTGAGACAACAACCAGAGAGAGGCCACATGGCGGAAACTCAGCTACACTCTTGTGTTTCATAGAAACATTTAGGAACTGAGGCCAACCTTGCTTATTCTCACTTCCCCAGAGCAATTGTTATGTGAGTGCTGCATTCTGGCTGGTTTTCAGAGGATCTAAGCCTGTGACTTGGAAATCGTGCAGCCTCTGCAGTTGGCACCAAGTGCCTAATTGCCCATGACCATTTACACAAATGCAATGCAAGCAAAGGAACAGTTTGACACACAACCATATCTTTTCCCCAGTGCGCTCCTATGTTTAAACCTAGGTATTTGTAAAACTGTATTAGTGTGCATGAACTTTTGGTGAAGTGTATGGAACACTCTCTGCTAGCTCCTCTGGGGACAGCAGTAATCATTCACTGCTGGATTCTGCAAACCAGGTATCTGCCATGAAGACCATGGACCTCTAGGGTTTCAAGCTTTCTTCCATAGGTGGTAGAAGCAGGGAAGTCAATGGATACACCACAGAGCTGGACATCACTTATCTACTTACATTAAAACTTTCTCTTTCTTAGTAAATTTTTCGATTTCAAAACCAAAACTGTTTTTTCAGACATTGTGAAGTTCTTAGTTTTAATCAGAAATAAATCAGATCATCTTTGTCAGGAATAAGTATTAATACAGTGAAGTTCAGAACTCTTTCCAAGTGTCCAATTGTCCCCAAGCTGTACTTGCTGTAACATATTGACAGGCATGACTAACAGAATGAACCCAGAGTTACCTTGCCTACAAACAGCCGTAGAGCAGCAAAGACATGTTTGAGAGCTGCTGCTGACTGGTTGATTTGCAAAAAGAGCATGTGTGTGTCAAACACTTTCTTCATCAACACATTCTGGCACTCAGATTGTTGGAGCTGCCTCTGAAAAGTTCACAGACAAGACATAACATTGTGGTTATTGAAGTGACTAAACAGAAGAAGGATCTGCTGGACATTACCTTGGAGTGCTCCTAGACAGATACTTTGTTCAATGTAAAATTTCTGCAGAGGATGCTTCCCAGCTTGCTGCAGACTCGAAGGTTTTCAAGAAAAGCACTTTGCTATGCCTGTACTACTAATGGATTGTATGCACTGTATTTAAGGGTTAGGGTGACAGAGAGGGGACACTAAAATGTAAAAGGAGCTGTTTGCTGTATTGCGGCTGTGATACCTTCAGCAAGTCATCTGGGCTTGCTGAAGCAATCTGAGCAATTTCTAAAGAGGCAGGATCCACCTGCTGACTTGCAGAGATAGAGATAATAAGCAGTTTGGAAATCTGTTGTCGAAAATCTCTGAAATCTAGTGGGATAAGCATGATTCAGAAAAGCTGATGTATTACCAGATGCAAGACCCTTCCAAGCAGAGTAGGGTTGTACATAGTCCTGGATATGTAGGACGTTTTTCTTCTTCCCCCTCCTTCTATTCAGTTTGGGTACTATGAACCAATTCCCTTCTAAAAGACCTACATTGAGGACTGGCATATCTTATATTCCCTGCTGTCTCAACATTTTAAGTTTCTGTGTGCCTGCTCCCCCAGGCCTTCCTTTTACCCCACATCCCACCAGTTCAAGCAGAAAAGAAACCCAGCAAAACATACCTGGTGATTCACAGTGTAAAGACACAACAGGTCAAGGATTGTGAGGGAAACTTCTGTAGCAATGTTTGCCTCTGTGTCTACGTACTGAACAATGTCGGTTTCGTTGGAGGTGCCTGCAGCATAATAAAAGAAAGATGAGAAACAATCTCCTGAGTGCTGTTAAAGATGATTTACTTCTCCAATCTGGTCCTTAAGTCTCATCACAGCAGAGATGGGCTCCAAACTGCACTTTTAATCAAAGTGGTATTTTGAAGAAAACTGCTCATAGCAGATGAAAGGGGAAGTTTGAGTCAGCTCTCACCAACTGCACCAGTGATGCAAGTACATTCTGTCACTGTTTCTGTTCATCCTCAAAGGAGGAAAGAAACCTAATTGGAAAGTGGGATAGATGACTTCAATCTCATAATTTTAAGAACATCTTGTCAAGAAAAGTTCTGTATAGAGCCTGATCTAAACCCCACAGAATTCCAGAGGGAAGTAAATAATTTCTGTACTTACTTGCAGTGCTATTGTCTATTATCTGCAAGAGTTTGGGGTTAGAAAGTGCATTTTTGCCACGGATTATTGGTAATGTTTGAGATCTGTGGTGCTTGTGGCCATCATGACTTGAAGTAGAATGCATCCTGCAATTGAAAGGTACCATTAAAACAGAAAAAAAAGAATAAACTACTGTGCCTAATCAGAATTTTCTATGTCAATTACCACAGTGCTTCCCAATGGCTGAATTAAACAAACTGCTGCAAAATTCTTCAGAGAAACAAAGATGAAGGAAGTCAGTGAGGTGGACAAAACAAACATGCGTTGTGATTTCTTGAAATCACAGGGGACAAGACTTCCATTGAGCACTGAAAAAAAAAAACATCAGCCTAAATAGCTGGCTGATGTTTAGAAAACTGGATTTAGGTGAAAAAAAACTGAGGTGAGTTCTGTTAGCTCAGAATATAAGAAAAATATATCCTGCTCAAGGAAGAAATAATACAGTTTCTATGAGGTGAAAAAAATGATGACAAACTGAAAATGACAATAAAAATACATGTGTGCATATGCACATGTTCTTTTAATCCTCGTTGATGCTGACAAACACATCATTAATTTATAATGAGAAGCTTAGAACTAAAATACCAGTGGTTATTATAATTTTTGAAAGGTTTTTGTATTTATAACTAGTATAGAATTCAGGAAGGTTTAACATCTCAAAATTCAGGCAACTTCTTAAAATACACTTCCTGTTTATTTCTTTTAAAAGTGTAATTTCATAAATTTACATAATTAATAATATTCTAGGACAGAACTACTCCCTGAACATAACACTTTAACCAACAGCTTGTAAGTCAAGCTGAAGAGATGCAACTTTTTTATGATTTAAAGCTTTGGAGGCTTTGAAATTTGTTACATGTTTTGTCAACCTCTTTTCAGTCAATGCTGTGACAGAGTACAAGGGCTGGAGGCTGACAGCAAATGCTGAGAGTTTTATAGAGTTTGCAATTCAATGTGACATTACCATTGTGAGAGCAGCCCCGATGCCTGGCCAGAAGAGTTCGACCCTTTAAGGGTTCCATTATTCTGGGTGGACTGGACAAACTTAAAAGCAGCTGCAATTTTCCTGTTAAGAAAAAGAGAAAATAAGTGTTGACCTGTTATGAAACATGACATTGATTTTGCCATGTCCCTGAAGAGCAAATGCAGGCCTGACAAAACCTGCCATGGAGCACAGACTGGTTCATCTGGTGACCTTTAATTTTTACACTGCATGACATACAGACAAGTTCACAGCAGAAACATAAAATTAAAAATGAAACATCAGCTGAGACAAACTGTGCATTCCATGTTTCACAGCTGAACATGATCTCATTTTTTCAGGGAGGCAGGAGACCTTTTTTTTTATAGCTGTGAAACAATTATCTATGCCCATTAAAACTGTTCTTTCCATGACATGGATGGAAATTCAATGTTCAAAGTTCCCTTGTTCAGCATATGCACAGAAATGTGGCTGAGAATGGCCCAGTATTTCGGGCTATAAATGCAATAATGGTTATCACATCATGCAATTCATCTTTTATAGCAGGTATGTACTCAGATATCCAGAACATCACGATAACATCGTTGGCATAAAAGACAAAATGAAGCACACATTGGCTTCAGTTCGACAAACAGATTCTTTCAAGAGAAAATTGATGGATAAACTGTTAATCTCATTTAAGTCTAATAAATGCTGCAATATTTAAATACTACGACACAGAGTCTGTAACTACAGAATTACCTGACAATATTGCGTTTTCCGAGATATCTGAAATTTTGGAGACAAACCCTGAAAGACAAAACAACACATTTTATGTCTATTAATGGCTTCATACTTATGAAAAAAAAATGCCAAATCTTAGTGCCTCAATGAGATCCATGGCATATGCACCTGCTAGTTAAATAACTCACATTTCAACTACAAGATGGTGAGGAAATTCCAAAACCAGCTACCTTGCTTGGATTCTGCAGTCATGCATAGATTGGATTGAGCAAACCACCCTGGGGATGTGACAAGCAAGTCATCCTATATTATGTGACTTATCTTATGGATGGGAAATTTTGGGGAGCTAAATATTTTTCTCAAGGGAAGAACAGGATCTCAACACCAAATGGGAAACTAATATAAAAATCTCTTTCAGGAGGAAGACCCAAAGCATTATGACCCTTGTTCATGGAAATTACAACATATTGCAGGACATAGATCTTATTAATAATGTCTCATTATGACTTTGGAAGACTATGGCAAAATAATTTAAGATACAAGAGCTATCTCAGACTATTCCAATAGGTGGACAAACCCAATAGGAATTGTTTGCAGCCAGCACTTTAGAATATTCAACACAAAAAGCAACCACAAAGTAAACTTACTCTAAAATGCTGAAAAAGTCTGTTATTTCTGAGAATGGTGCTCGCAACCAGTAGGAAATCAGTGCATCTAAGGGGAGATATGAAAATAAATTATGTATCTGTTACAGGGAATTAAACTTAGCCCAAACCCTGTAAAAGACAGTGATAATTATTCTAATTTAATGTTCATTTGGATTCAGCATTCACAGTATTTTACAGCAACATAAATTAAGTAGCGAGTGCACATTTTTTACCTTCTGAAATGGTTTTCATAATGTGAAGGAAGCACATAAGAAGGCTTCTAGTTTCAGCTTGATCCAGCTTGTCAAAACGAAGAGTTGACCCAATCAAAGACAAAGGTCTCATGATCTGTTGAGGTGACAGCAAAGGGCCTCAATAAGTACAGTGATGGGCTCCCACCGACAGCAAGCGCTCTCAACATTTGCACATGTACCTTTTCACACGTGTCAGTTCTCTCACTGTTTTTTTCATTGGTACTTGGGTTAGATTCAAGACTTGCTAAGGAAGCTCTGGAGTCAGCATGGTTTGCTGCAGAGATAGCTATTGATGAAAAGGCTGTAAATGAAAGTCATAGCAAACATGCTAAACTAAAACATTTATGGATACAAAAACTAACAAAAAAAATGGAGAACTTAAAATGTGTCACATGCTGGATTGAGACAAGTGCTTTGAACTTCCAATAGCAAAGCTATTGATGGGTATGTTTAGTACTGAAAACATGCAACAAGTTGAAGTACAATGATTCAGTTTGCCATTTTTCATGGCATTAAAATGGCCTGTTGCATTCCATAAGAACTGACCTAAAGCCACAAAAATCGGTGGAAAGATGCCTGAATTCACTTCCCCGCATTTTGAAAAGGGTTTTGGAAGTAGTGAACAAAGTAAGTTGTGTTTCTACTCTTCCATTAAGCCTGGAAAAACGATGAATATTTGCCTCCATGAGACATCAGGAGTCTTCCGGAGAAACCTTGTAACTATTTTGAAGTCAGGCAGAGACTACAAGAATGAACTCAGGCAAAGGGATTTCTTAGAGCCTGAATACTGGCATCATTCCAAAGCAGGAGAGTAAGTGAAGCAGTGGAAGTAGAACAGCTTCACAAGAGAAAGAAAGTCAATCCAAAGACACTCAAAGGGAAGAGAAACATTGCATACCATGTTTCCCTGGATATGGTATAAAAAAAGTTAATGCTATCCTCCATGAATTCTAAGCAGAAAGCACAATGGACTGAGATACATACAAATCTGCCTATGTGTCTGTTCAATCTGTCATTTGTACCTGCAATAGAGTTCAGAACATCTTTGGAAAAGGATGTGTCCACAGAGTTTGCATGTTTCATTGCTGTCTGGCTCTGAAACCCTCCGGCTGTGCTCAGGTCATCCCTGGATCCCTGTATTTGAAAGAAACAGAACAAGTTCCAGTAGGTGATATCACTCAGAACTTGGATAATGACCCAGGAAGCTTTTCTAGGACACCGAATTTGAGAACCTGCTTTCAGTTGTTTCGACATGACAGCCTTAAAGGATCAAGGCTTGCCATAACACGCTGAAAAGTTACCTGCCATATGAGATAACGGACTGGTCAAATCTAACTAGTGTTTGTTTCTGAAACATTCACACAGCATTGGGAAAGGAACATTAATTGCCATTAGCAATGCTCAGATGAAAGGGGCTCATTTGCTGGAAGGACTGAAGACATAACACTCCTGCAGAAATCTGCTTCTAGTCTTTAAAGCAGCATAGTTATAACACATCTAATCCAAAAAATCACCTGAATTACCTGATTGGAAGTGTTGATATTGAAGAGGAACATATCTTTCATGTAGATCCTCGGCATATTGTCCAAAAGCATTCCATAGAGCGGCATATACAGGTTTGCTATTTGTGCTTGTTTCGCCTAAACATAAAAGATACAGCATAATCGTCAAGAAACTAATAAACGTATACCAGTGGCTGAGGAAGTTTCACATTTGTTTAGCTACTGTATGAACAAGCAAATGAAAAAGAACAAACAGTTTCTTTACCGGCTCTGCGTATCGATCATCGAACGAATGCTTGGCCATCAAGTTTTTAAGCACAGCCAAAGCCAAGTGCCTGATATCCTGGTCTTCTTGCAGGGCAAAGCCAACCTCCCGCAGCAGCACTCCAATTAGGAAGTGTTTACGGCAAAACTCATTAGTCAGTGTGTACTCTGGAATGTCTTGGAATAGAATGCACAAGATTGTTTAAATTAATATATAGGTTACATACATCCTCCCCCCTGCTTTCATTTTCTAAATGTTCAAAACCTTGATTCCCTGGTCTGACTGCCTCATTCTGCTCCCTCACTTCTCAGAATGAACTAATCTAATCTAATCATCTCTTGAAATCATGCAGTTCTTACTATTTAATAATAAAAGATTATTTATATATACGTTCCCACATGAGAATCTCAACTGTTTGCCCATTAGACTATTGACTTCCTGGGGGCACAGAGTCCAAATTGTTGTTCCCATATCCTAAGGTAGAAGAATTCTGAAACATAGAGGTCGGGAGCAATTCCACTTCTGAAAATGATAAATAACTTTTGTCTAATATTTGCCACAATACAGTGGCAGTAGTCAGAGTAAAATTCTGCTCACTTATGCAGCAATTTTGTTCATACCTGATGTTCGATATTCCTGTGCTGATTCTGAAGGCGTCACAGTGTCTTCATTTTTCATAAACATAAGAAAATAAATAAAAATAATCCACTTTTTAATTAATGGTATAATTGTAAAAATAATTTGCTTTGCTTTTTTAAAAAAAAATTTGACTCTAATTTGAACTAAACAGCTTCTACTGTTGAGAAAAGATCTGAGTGTCAGAACTGAACTCATTTTTTGATGCTGAAAACTGAAGTGAAAAGGAGACAAGAGCCATTGTTTGAGCTTCTTCCCCTTCCTGCTGTACCTGTTGAAACCCTCCCAAGCTCACCACCTCCCAAGGCTAGTGCAGTAGCCTTACTGATTCAATAAATCAGACATCACAAAAATTCCAGTTAAAACTTCCAGTGAGAAGCTTTCACCTCCCTCCCCCTCACTGAGCTGCCAGAGGTTGCATTTATTGACAGGCATACTGAAATGATGTTATTTTTATTGCACTGCTTAAGTACCACACCTGAAAAGCTGTCTGGGGCTTCTGAGCCTGATGTTCAGACGTGGCTCTTGAGAGAGTTATTTATTATCTGCTCTTTGAACTTCCCAACAATTCACTGTTGTACAGAAACCCACCTGAGGGAACCCTTACCAGGAATGTTTGAAGACCGTATGGGCAGGCACAGAGGGATAAAGTGCTCATGGTGACAGACTTCTTGGAGAAAGTCAAATTTGAACTGGTGTAAAGTCTGAAAAATCACAACAGGCAATGGCTCAGCTCACATTAAAACAGGGAAAATGATGAGACAGAGCTCCACTACAACCTATCTCTACCTCAAACTTCACACTCACACCCAACAACGAAATCTTACAGCTTGTTTTGCCAAGCTGCACAAACAATAAACATGTGGTTTTAATCTCTGTTAATGAAAATTCATCACAGACAAACAAGCTTTTTGGATTCTTAAACTATGATTTTTCATTGAAGATGTACTGATAAACCTAAGCTTGATCCAAACTAAATATTTAAGGTATCCTTAAAGCTACTCTGGGTCTTTTGATGACATATACTACAGCATTTAATCATAAAGAAGTATCTTCTCCAGTCCACAGAAATTTTGAATCATCACAGTTATTATGACTTTCTTTTTTTTTTTTTACGACATTTCAGCCACATAGGTCAGACCCAGAGCTTACTGACAGTAGTAAAAACCTCCTCTATTGATGCCAGTGAGTTTCAGCTCCAAGGGATTTGGGTAATATATAGTTCTGGTATTATTTCTTTAATATCTCCCTTCAAAGATGCCATCCAGACCCTTTTTGGAGCCTTGCACCTACCTCAAGAATTTATAATTCCTTCTGTAATGATGTGACATTGAGATATAAGGATAATACATGATTTCCACTAACAAATTTTTGTTTCCATCATCTCATCTCATTGTTCTCAGTGGCAGAAAGCAGTCATTCAGGGCTATTCTGAATGCCCTAACACTAGAAAGCACTCGTAAATGTCTTTTAATTTGCACTAAAATTAAATTATAGCATTTCTGCTGCCACCATCAGGTTGGGATACCCAGAATATGCACATTTCACTTTTCAGAGTCTACCAAGTAGGGGATGGTAGGGAGTTTTCCCCTGAAATGTTTTATTGCACTGTAGTACCTCTCCAGGAATACAGCTGGACATGCTAATGGCAAATAAAGAAGTGGAGCATCTGAAATGTGTTTCCCAAGAGGAACTGTGACATTTTGAAGGAACACAGCAATGAACTGATTTCTAATGAGGTATTTCAACTTTTGAAGAAATGTTTCTCAAAACAATATTTAAATGTCAAAATATGGAATACCGTAAGGGATATTTCTGTGGAACAGAAATTATGTTGCTTCATCCAGAATTACAATAAATTCAAACTGCACTGCTATAAGACTGATATACCCACATAACACTCAGGCAACAATATACACTGTTAAGTTTTCTGAAAAGACAGGTCAGATTTCAGCATCATTTTTTTTGATACATAAATAATCCAGTTAAAGAGGCAAAAAACACACAGAAAGAAATCTTTCAGCACATTTAGAAGACTGACTCTTGCCTAGGCATTGGACTGAAAGGGAAACAATGCAAGGCCTCTCTCTCCTTGAGGTCAGAAATCTCTGATTTTATTTTGTGACTATTGTTTCCAAGTGCCACAAAGCCTGCTCCAGCTGCACATCTGCCACAACTCCACAGTGATTCCACTCCCACACACGCTGGCAGATGGATCTGGAGGGATGCTGGCAGTGTTCACACACTTACTGCCAAGAAGGTGCTAAGTACTGCTCTGCACACCGATTAATCTCAGGCTTTTCAACTCACCATTAATGGGCTTTTTAAATTAAGCATCTGTTTCTGTGGTTTAATGTATTTAGGGAAGTTTGAAATGTGGAAACAGTTTTCAGACTGCATAATATTATTTACAGAATTACAGACTTCAGGCTATGACATTAATAACTGAGAGACTCCATTCTACAGCTGTTCCAGAGATTAAGTGAAAGACCTGTGTTCAGAATGAAGTTAGTTTTAGTAAAAGGCAAAGCAGACCTGGAGTAATCTCACTCTTTACCTACAAATGCACATATTACCACTAAAAAATTACAAAAAGTTAATGGACAAAAGCATTGTGAGTTTTTTGGGGAAAGATGATGAGTCATTCAAAGTGTATATCTTGAATACATTCTGTTACTATATATATGCTCTGGTATGATACCTCATAAACCCTGGCATGGAAGAGAGAAAGCCTGTGACTCATCCTGATGGATGAAGAGCAAAGGAGTCAAGCTGAATAATTTGGGAACCTCTTGCTGTTTGAAATTTATTGTTCAAACTATGTCAGTGACGGTACTATAGAAGAAATTCAGGCTGCAGGGAATTTTCCTGATAGCCAGCACAAACTAATTTGGAACACATTTGCCTTCTTGCATCATCAGTGAGGTAAGAGCATGGCAGTCACACAAAGTAAAGATGTTACAGTCTCACTTGAGTTTACACAATGGTAACTTTTTCATATGCTCTTACTTTACTCTCCTCAAAGAAAATTATTGCCAGTTGCTGATGATATTTCTAGACAAGTGTACTTTCAAAGAATTAAGGCTTAAATTCAGTCTTTTGGATGCTTTGGTCTGAGCAGTCTCTGAAGAGTCTGCTCTTGCAGGTCTCACTGAGTAGTTGTTTGAACACCGCTATATACTCCCAGAGAAGGGGATACATGTATTGAACCCAGGAGGTTTTAATCCATATTTACCCTAAATGTTTTCACTGACTTGAGTTCTGAGCGTGGTGAAGTCATGGAATCATGAACAGTTTCAACATAAAAAAATATTCTGCTAGACATCACTTTAGAAAAAACAGACACAAAAAAATAAATCAGAGCCATACCTTGCTATCTCCAGCTCCAAACATACTTATATAGTTATTGACCATCCTGAACACAAATCCACGATCCATAAACGTAAAACAGCGCTAAGAAAGGGGAGGAAAAAGAATTACTATTTTATAGAAAAAATCCCAATATGTGGCCTCATTTACCTGGCTGTTCCCTTTGTGTCACCCGTACACCTGAACCATGTGTGCAGATGAGGTTAGTCCTAGGCAGGGAAAGGAACATCAGGGACCTGGTGAATCGCCCTTGATTTTTACGTCTATTTTCAGTAATAATGAATTAATCAAACTTTTCATTTTCACTGTGTCTGCAGCCTAAAATAACCACCATAGTGGACAGTGCACTCAGGAAAGCTTCTCTGATGGCAGTCAGTCCTGTATGGCAGCACTGCATCCAGCACGGGAGGTGGCAGCTGATGGGAGCTGAGCTGAGCATCTCCCGCAGCGACATGGCAGCGACTGGTGAGGAATCAGTCCAGCCACAATGCTCATTGTCTGGGCTACGTTCTCTCTCTGGCACCAAGTGTGCCACTACATTGCTTTATGATGAGAACACAGCTCTTCCTGACTGATGGGGCTAAATATTGGCAGAAGGTGTAGAGGTTTTGAGGGCCTTGGTTCTGCAGTTACTGACATGTTTTCCTTGCCTACCAGATAGAGAATGCAATCTTGAATTCCTTCCTTTTCTGCATCTCCTGAACTCTGCAAAACTAGCAAAGCCTTCTGCTATGCACATTCAAACAAGATTCCTTGATTAGGAACAATTAATCCACCCACAGTTATTCAGAATTACAGCATTTAAAAAAAGAATATCAGCTCAAGTCTAACTACAGTCTCATTCCTTTCCAAATGTTTTACCCATTTGAACACAATGTAAGAATCTGCAAAACTTGAAAAGTTTGACTCTTCAAGAGCATAGACAGAAATGAATTACAATTGCTTTAGAGCAGATTTACATGAAGCCTTTGCATCCTCAAAGACCAAAGCCCATAGAAAACTGAACACTCGGTCAACACTGAACTTGGCAATTGAACCATCATTCACTCAGAATTGGTTTTACTCCCTTTGACTAGACTAGAATAGTCTGGAGTTTGTATTAAGTATGGGGAAATAAGAACATGTGCTGTAATGACAGAACACCTCACCTTGAGAAATTTGGCAGTGCTGTAGTTTGCATTCCTGGTTTCTTCAAGAGCATCTCTGTACTTCCAAACAACATGGTCTGCTAAGACCATCACAAGTGTATCCAGCTCAGCTTGAAATGATTCTGGAAATCTCCGAGTTCGAGAAACCTAAGCAGGGAATAGATCATCAACTTAAGAGGGCATGATGTTACACATTAAACATTCAGGCCAAGAATAAAGACAATAAACCACAGGCCATTCAACACAGAACGAAAATATTCCTAGAGTTCCATGGATCCATTCTGAGCACAAATCCCAAACAAAAGAATCTGCTCCATAGGAAAGTGGGAAATATGTCCTCAACCTATCCTCAATCTATCCTTGCACAATCAAGAACAGGTTTGAGCCTAGCAGGTAATATAATGTTTTTGTAGGTCAACCAAATATTTTACAAAGTATCACAGCATTTATTTTACTGGCCAGTCAAGCAGAAAAGTTCAAGTATATTCAAGTGTATTTCCTGGGCTTGTGCATTTTATATTTTCCCTAAGAGATGGATTGCCTACTTGGTAAGATGTTGTATATATACACTTACCTTTATTTTGTTTGTATCAACCAAGTGCTGTGCCATTGATTTTAAGATAACTGCAAAGAAGAACCAGGAATGCTGTTCAAAAGAAGGAAAAGAGTGAATGAATAATGACTACTTGAGAAAAAACCTTATGATGCATTACCATTCCTTGCAGATGGATTGCATGTCTCGGTAATGCACAGTGTTAAACACTATGTGACAAATAAACTAAAAAATTTAAGTAACATTGGATCATGTCCTTAAGAGAGGTGAAGCCCTCTCAGGCATTTTGTTATTGCGGCCTTTTGCACCAAGGACCAAGCACACCTCCTGCAATCTTCCCATTCCTACTGAGCACCATCTTCATGGTTTGTTGGCAGGTAACTGGCAGAAAGGTGTGATGCAGAGAACCTCAGAAAGGTGTGATGCAGAGAACCTCAGAGAATAACCTGCCTTGTTACTTCTATCAGACTGGTAATTTGGCACAGAATAAGGTGGTACTTGAACAGAGTGGTTCTTCAAATACCATTTGAAATAGTGAAAAGGTAGGATACAGATTAATGTCTCAGAGGATATATGAAACAAATAAACTCCAAAAGCTTATGCATTGGAAAAAAACCCAAACCACCCCACAACAAACCCAACCACAAGTACTTTTTCATGGCCCAGGTTTCCTGCAGGTTTTCGGCTTTTTTCAGACTATTTTTTGCTAAAGACTCAGTATAGAAAATCAGAACTGGCTCACTTTAAACAGGTGAACTTATTTTTGCCTCTGGGAAGTCCTGAGCTGCACTGGGTAGCTCTCGTACCATAACCCAGAGGCTCAGGGACAGGCCTTACACATGTAAGGATGTCATACAGATCAGTATTTTCCCCGCATCTCCCAAGTTAAAAATTAAACCAGAGTATCCTAAAAGTAATTGCCCACATCATAATGTGTAAGAATTAGGTCTCAGACTCTGACCTGTAAAAGAGAGGAGAAATTTTATAATGCAAACCACAGCATCCTGAGAAACATATTATGCTGAGAACCTGCAGCAGGTCTGATAAGTCTGACTGTTGAATCACTGCAGGATGTGATTTGCACAAAGGTCATAGAGGGAAAAGGAAGAGGAGAAAGAGATAAGCGAGTTTCAGGCAGAAAACCAGTAATTAAACTACAAATGTGCTAACCCAAGCTATCACTCACCTTTAAAACCTGTTTCACAGTTACTTGTTCATTTGACTTCAGAAGACCAGTCATATTCTTGGACAGCTCCTCATGGACAGTTCTTTCATCAAATGATTTGGTCCTGAACACGTACTGAAGAAGAAAGAAAAAATGAAAATTTTCAAAATGTACATTAAAACAAATATAAAAAAGCCTCCGTTGGAGATGATAAATTATTTGTATAACACTGATAGCTGACAATCTTTGCTGCCAAAATATCTTGACTGAACAATCCATTCACATGAAGTTTAATTTCTGTGGCAATGCTGCTCCCCTACAAGACCTCAGTTTTAAACACAGCTTTCTGTTGATTTCAGCTTAATGTGAATCAAGAGGAAATTCTGCTTAAAATCAGCGCTATGATTTACTTTTCAATAGAGGATAGGATCCTGACACCTCCAAACTGCCTTTTAAGCCATTCCACCAGGAAAGAAAAGAATAAGCACAAGCAGAGGAAGTGTGGAGGGTTTTTCACCCACCTAGTCCAGGCCACCTTTCACCTGCTCCTTCCTTCCAGTGGCAACAGCTACTCAGAGCTGGTAACAGCTCTTCATCCTGAAAGGCATAGAGCATCCACTGCAGCTGACTGAAGGGGAAAACTAAACCCTTTCTAGAAACTGAACCCTCAAGGAAGGAATTTATCTACCAAGTTGCTTGGAACTCATAAATCTACTATGAGTTTTAGTCAACATTTTAAGCTAATTATTTGGTACCACTGCACTTTCCCTAAAGAAAGAGCTCTGACAGGGATGGGATCAAAAATCTTTTCAATACAACCAGGTTGGCAAAAGAAACAAATATCTCTTGAAAACATGTTATTAATATTCAGCTTTGTTTCCACAGCAGATGCCATAAGCTTCTCCCCGTGCAGTTTGGCACTTCTGGGTCCAGTTATTTAAGTCAGTGTAATTTCGCATTATTGCTGCATTGTGAGTCACAATTCTCAACTTTCTTATTCCCAAAACAGCATTTGTAAAGTAGGTATTTGCTTCCTTACAGATGGAAAACAAAGAGATTACCAGTTATTGGGTTTTGACTGCTGCAGGAAATGAGAGGCCAAATGGACTTATGGTGTGACATAATGATCACCTGTAGTTCCAAAGATTATTAGCTGGTCACATAGTAGATATCTACTTCAATTTTGAAAAGTTATTGGGGAGAAGAGGTTTTAATACCCCTTTCATTAACGACATTTACATGCTACATAGGTTATTTATTTTGGAGCCTGAAGAACTCTGCTGGACCTCAGCAGAATTCTGTCTTTAAATCAGAGTACTTGAGACTAAAATTGAACGATTCAGAGGCTGAGGTGCATGACCTATAAGCACATACATTCATAAAGTAGGAAAGTAAATCCATGCCATGAAAATATCAATCAACAGTTGTCAACACTGAAATTAAAATGTTCTCCCATTTAGCAGTCTAACTCCTAACATATTTTCATTACTCTACCCATGAATATGCTAAAGTCCCCAGTTTAGCAGGAACATATTTGCTTTCACTTTATTCCTAAAGTGAAACACCTCCCTCCAAACTTGTGTCACATATACTACTCATCATCCACAAATTAAATGTGCTTTATGAGAACTACTTGTTGCACAGTGAAGCAGGATATCATCATAGCCAGCACTCCACACAATTGCTTGTCTCTCAGTTTCTTTCCATGATTGTGGGGCATCTCTCACTGCTATCATGATCTCCATTGGTTCTGTCACCACTGACCAGAGCAAGACAAGAGACAAAGTGATGGCAATATCTCCTTCAACTCTTTGAATAACCTTCAATTCTCCTCTATTCTGCTGTTTGAAATACACAGATAAGTCAGCAAACATAATAACACTCAAAGATACGACAACTTTCTTGTTACTGATTCATCAAGCATGACCAGAACAAAATTTACCATCCCTCTCCACTGCAATTAAAAGAGAGAGAAAACAACAAAGACACATGATGGGAATAACAAGTGTAACACCCTTAGTGGGGCTCCCTTGTCTATGGATTTTTCTGTCCCCGCCAGTAGCAGCAGTTAATGCGTGCTTCTGCTTAAAAACACTGCTTCATAAAACTCAGCTTATACAGCTGTTACCCAAGCGTACTGATGATGAGATAGCTGCTGGCCAACAGCATTATTCATACTCATTTAATGGATGTCCAACTGATACAGATGACAAGGAGATCATCTTTAAAGAGGCTACTCCTTTGTTTTTTTTAAGTAATGCCACAGCTCATCCAGAAGCAAACTCCATACACAGCACATACCCATATCTATTCTAAATATACCCTATTTTTCAAAACAATAAAGAATTAAAAAAAGGCTGAGGAAATACGGAAAAGTCACAAGAATCTGAATTCCACAGATGAGAAAAGAATTTATGTACAATAGCACATGCAAAAACAAGGGATCTTGAGACTAAAATCAACTTCATAATCAAAGCTTAGTTAAAAAGCTGTAGCTTCCTAAGAGACATGAAGCCATCTTGCAACCATGAAGAGCACCCAGAAGTACCTCGTTCATAAAAATGACTACTTGTGAATCCTTTTCAAGGGATTGAAAGGGATTGCCTTACGAGGGCAACCCTGTACCTGTATAACACAGATGGTCAGATATTTTATAGTAATAAATCTCATCACAGTCAAGAGGAGTACTGCAGACTGCAAGCAGCACCGAATGTCTCTCACTGGTATCTATCTAGCTGAAGTTTCATGATCTTTCATGTAGTCATCTCCCCGTTCCCTTCTCTCAAACCCTGCACAGTGGGAAGTTCTAGGTTTAGCACCATTTCACAAAGACTGGCACTAACCCTACACTCCTAAAAACTCAGTGGTAGTGCATTTGCACTAGGTTTTGGTCCTAAAATATAACTTCTGGTTATCAGCTGAATGCACTGCAGCTTCCCCCTCCTGTGCTTGCTCAACTTGGTGTTTTATGGAAAAAAAGCTGCAGCAGCAGCAGAGACCTGAGCAGCTGCTTGTCCTCAACAGAAGAGTTTTAAAGTTTCTTAACCAGAGTCTCCCAGTCACCAGTGGCAGAAAGTTATGATGCAAATGCAGAAAAAGCTACAAACAAGTACAAGTAAAAGTAAACAGGAAAAAAACCCACAAAACCACCAAACCCAACCCATCTCTCCACAAAATATCAACATTCCAACAGCAGCCATACCGTCACGTAAGAATTGATGCAGTTGTCTAGTTGTTCTTCATGGCACTTGGCAACAATGTTGGTAAGAACTCTGCAAGATAAAACAAGAACAAAAATTGAGCTGTTTTGTGTCGTGAGGCAGAGAAAGTCTACCTGATACTCACATGGCCCTGTTCTTGTAAGCTCATGTAAAACACTGCATGAGGGATGTGATCCAAATGATGAATAATATGTGCAAAAACTGTCCACTGGGAAAAAACAGTCATTCCTTGGACGTTCCACTTGCTTGTGTAGTGCTGTTATATATGCATTTGCTTAACAAAATGCACCCAGTGTTAAGGATAGTAAGTGTACTGTCATCACAACAAGAGAAAATAATAACTAACTGAACTTTACAGAGACCTTGGATACTTAGGGATAACAAAAATTAGAATACTTTAATGAAACAGAGAGGCAAGAGCATCTTTTTCCAGGAATGCTACCTGCTAAGTTCTCTGAGGTCTTTGTAATTGTGTAAATCTCCTGACACTTTGCTTTTGCTGGCACTGGTCATCAAAGACAAGCACAAGCCTGGGCTGAAGCCCGAGCAGGTCCCTCTGCAGCACTCTCTGCTCATATCCTCGGACTCAGCCCCAGCACCCAGGCTGAGCACAGCACCCTTGGTACTGCACAGCAGGGAGAGACTGGACACCTGGAGAGACCACAGATGCTTTGAGCATCTGCAGATGAGCTTGGGGATCAGCAACAGGGAAGAAAATCGCCTGGATCACACCAGCACTCACTCTCAAACCTGAGCTCCTACTAACAGCAGGGATGGCACTATGCAAAGCTGAGAATTTCAGCAAAGTTTTCTCTTCAGTTAGTACCTAGGCCATCTTTCTTTGAGATCATCCTGTTCCATAAAACACAAGTCTGGGCAAGAAGTCTTCTTCAACTTGGCTGTATTCTTTTCTTTTGATTATTGGGAGCTCATTTTTTCAGAACACTTAATATAGAAAAGACTCTGCAATTTTATAATCTTATTTTTAGGTTAAAGAATTCAGGGATAGGCACAGTAACAACAGAATGAGTAAAATAGATTAATAATATGCCTGACTGTGACTGACATATGAGTACTCCTTTTAACTAGCTTGGTGATTTGAGTGACTTCTGGCAGTTCTTATTATTGGATCCAAAAGCTTTGTAGTTCCTTAAGTGTTTTTAATAATCTAATTTCTTGCTGTTAGTAGGAGAAGTAAAACTTGTAGCAAAACTCAAAGGCTGTGTCAGAATAAGTTGTGCCTATTCTGACCTTTTTACCTTTATTCTCATCTGAAACTGAAATGAGCTCTGGCAAAAATGTGACAGAGACATGATGACACTGGGCCCCCAGACAAGTAAATAACCACAAGTATAAAAGGAATAATGTTTCCTCCACATAAGCCAATCCATGCTCTCATTCTGTTATTGTTGCTTTTAATAAGTTCAACACAAGCTGCTTCAAGCTATTCAGAACAAAACACAGTGTGTATATATAGGGCACGTCAATGAATGACTCACAGCAGACATGCATATTCCCATTGGCATCAGCTCTACCAGCACAAAAGACACCACACGTGCAAGAAAAACACTGAGAATCCTTCTTTTTTTGGCCTGCTGTGTGTACAGTCAAAACCTGAAGCATGAAAAAAAATAACATCCTAAAAAACTGTATTTTAAACAGCTGCTTCTTCTACAGCATTTTTCCAGTCAGTTAACGGATGCTGAAATTCTACCCGGGGACACAATTCTTCATTCTCTCCAGACTTAACATCAGTTGATTTGCTGGCCACAAAGGTGTCCCCAACAAAGGTCTGCTGGCCTCTCCCCCTTTGAAAACAGTGTGCAATGATTAAATCACACACACTTCTGATGAAAGGTTCTTTTAATCCTAGTACCTAGCTGTGGTAAAACTGGACTTAGCCCTGAAAAATGTCATGATCCTTTGATAAAGCATGTTGAAACTCTAGCTTTCCAAGGCTAAGATGGGGAACTCGCCCTCATTCCTTTAAATTTCCCTAATTAATCATTCTTCAGGAACTAATTCTGAAGCACAAACTGTGGAAGGAAAGAAAGAATACTGATAGCAGATCAGTCTAACAGGGTTGCAGAGGACAGCTGGAATTTTTTCCTACTAGTACTATTGTAGTCCCCATGTTTAGCTGCTGGAGGAAGTACAACAAAAACAACACTATGGCCAAAAGTAAATGCAACACAACTTTCTGCCCTCCTACAGAGACCAATAATAATAATCTTGCCAGCATTTTTTTCCTGCTGCACTGATTAACAGCATCAGTAAAGACAATTTCATTATGTGAGGGGTGAGAGACTCGGCAAATCATTGCAGTTGTTCACCTGCTCTCTGCAAAATGCTTCCATTGCTTTTCAGTTATTGCTGATAGATTCTAATTAAAAAATGCCCCTGAACAGTGTGACCTGGTTGTTCGACTCTGCACTGGATGCAGCAAGATGCTGAGCTCTTCCTGTGCTGAACTCCACATCTTCAGAACCCCACACAAACCAAAGATGAAACACAGCTTTGTCAGGAAGCTCTTAACTGGTCAGGAATGAGACCTTTCCCTAGGACTGCCTCAGGGCAGACAGATGTGTCCACCATGGTCAGTGACTTCCAGCCACATGATACCAACGCTCTTCCATGTGTTATTTGCACAGCCCAGAGCTAAGGGGGAAGCAGCATTCTCACCTACTGAAGTCTAAATGCCACAGAGCAGTTATAACTGGACTAACATCTGCATTTGCACTCCTGAGTGAATTCTGTACATCACACAGGAATTAGCCAGATACCTGGTCACAGCTGTTGTAACTTCATCATCACTGTTTTGCACCAAAACCCAGAAGAGTTGATTCAGGACTACAGGAAGAAAATTCATAATGACATGGATCTTCTCAATCCTCAACAAATTCTGTAAGGCAGGTAAGAAAGAAAATGAGAGACTTTGAATACAAGCAATGAAAGCTGAGAGCTGCCATATGCAGCTTTCCTGCTTCAGAAGGTAAAATGCAATGCAGCCACTGGTGTAACAGCAGGAGGAAAACAGGTCAACTAAGTAGAGACCTGGCTCCCCATGGAGTTTGTTTTAAATATGAGCATCAACACAACCGTAGATATTGTCCAAATTTCAGAATTCCAGTATTTTGTTCTACACTAATTTAAGGGAAAAAAAAGAAAAGAGAGAAACCCAAACCAATTTTCATATTCCACTAAGGACACTATCTAAGGGCAATAAAAGAAGTCAACTACTATTTTCAAAACATGCATTTCCTAGTATTTTTAGAAAAACACTTTTTTTTAATGCAGAGATCTGATAAACTCAACTTGTTGTGGCTAAAATACGTTTGTTAAAAGTAAAGTCGTAAAAAGAAGTATTAACACACTAACCTGACTGGGCTCTCATTTTATTATTTTCTCTAATCAAGAAAAATATCGAGCTTTTAATTAAAAACAAACAAAATCCTTTGAATTTCTCCTAGGTTTTTAATTCAGTCATTTCCAATTCATTCTAGAACTTCTAACAAAGGTACTAGCAATTTATAAATGAAAGCAAAATACCCTGGAGAAGATTACTTAGTCTCGGGTTATACTGCATAGGTGATTCCTTGTTGCACACAACATTGTCTCTGTTTTCTAATAAATTCACTGGAATATTTTTAAAAGATAAGCTACAAACAGCAGACAAAGAACAGTGCACCTCTGGTCGTTTAGACAACCAACTTACTGTCCAGAAAGTTGTAAAGTTTTTATGGATTCCTAAACTTTGCCCATAATGCTCAATGGCTTTCCAAAAATTAATTAAGGACTTCATTCCTTAGAGGTATAACCTCTAAATAACACCGATGCTTTGATTTGTGAACACACTCATTAGTAACTTCTTTAAATCAAGACAGTATTTGAAAACAAAGCCACTCCTTTCGGGTCTGCAGGTAGACAAAAGTAGTGGCCATCCTTATGGATTTGTCCAGAGAACTGCCATGATTTATTGGAACTTATTCTTTGCTTATTAAAGCAAAAATCTCTTCCCAAGCAGCTTGTATCTGATTAAGGTACACTCATACAGGAAAACATAACAGTGAAGGAAAGGGGGAAAGCACCTACATGATGGTAACATCTAAACCTGATGGATTTTACAGACTGCTAAAAGGAAACACAATAAATGTCGTATGTATGATGTTTCAGTCACAGTTCAGAGATGGAACAGAGTCACATCTACCTTCAGTTTTCTTGCTTATTTATCTGTCTGTTAATGTTCCACAAGCATAGTGCACAGCAAGAACTCTGAATTTCAGCACTGATGAATAGGTAAAGAATTAGGGCCTTACATTTACCTGCTGCTCTTCTAATTTGCTTGTCACACTCCTCACAGTTTTTGACCTCTACTGAATACAGGCACATTTGATACAGCTCTTGCTTATTAATTTCATCTCGGCAGAAGCTGTTCTTTCTGGTTTCAGAACTTGACAGGCCACAAGCACCCTTGATTTATACACACCAAATACCCTGAGCAGCCCTTTGAATAGCATCCCGGTTTTTAGAGCAGGTAAGGATAGAAGTTATTTAAGGCAAGAGAGGATTAGCAGGAATACTGCAGCTCTACAGGCTACAGCTCCGTTCCCCAGCCATTACTGGAGCAACATTACATTAATCCCCTAACGGGATCTGAGCTGTGGCACAGGCTGGATTAGCAGAGCTGCTGGGGCAGATGCAGCCCGGCTCTAAATGAGAAGGGATGGGGGGCAGCTGTGTGACCAGCAGTGCATCTGTCCCATCAAGTCCATCTGACTGGAGCTGTCACAGACCTTCTGCCTCCTAGTAAACCTGGGCTATGGTCAGAACTCTGCAGTGGGGGATGAGTTGAGAGAAAGCCCTAAATACAACTGTATAGTGCAAACCGTGCTGCAGGTTACTTTACCTTACAAGAATTGATAAATTTTGAGGTAGGAGGCTGAGATAGATCCTGTTCCCTTTCCTGGCACTGATGGAAAAAGTTATTCAGGTATGGATCCTGAAATAGGAAACATTCACATTAATGTGTATTATAGATGATTAGAATTTAGTGCCAGAAATTGGTTACAGCAATCACCCACGATACCCATGAACACACTTGGTCCCCACCATCTTATACTGGAGTCACAGAAAGAAAATTAATTTATTTAGTCCAACCCATTGGCCAGCATAGCTTGCTAAATTCCAGGTCCTTTGACTAATCTTTTTTCAGTGTTGTGAGTGATTATTTTTTTCTTCACAATCTAAGGGGTTTCAAAGGCCAGATTTCTTTTCTTCCTGGTGCTTACAATTTATTTTCTTGCTGTTTAAACTGATATTCCACAATTGTTCTGTTGGTATAATCTTAAGCAATTTTTATTTTTCCTTGAATTGTGTATTCCATCCTTAAAGCGTGTATTCCATCACTGGCATCTTGCCCTTCTGCACTGAAATAATCTTTAAATGTTATAGAAACAAATTCATTCAAGATTGTAAAACCCCCTTCAGACATTCCCTGACACTTTCTGTGTGTAAGCAGGTCACAGAGCTAAGAGGAATGCTGGCTTACCTGAGTATTTACTGTTGATACAACGAAAGTAGAGACTTTGAAAAGTGGTTTCCCATTGTCTACCCATTTTATATCACTGCCGATCTGCTGTTAAAACAAAAACAATAAAAAAATATTTCCCCATCTACTTCCTACTTATTCAAGTTTGCATCAATTTTCAGTGCACAGCTTTGCACACAAGCGTGCATGAACTGCACTGGCTGCTGTGCTTTCACAAACACCAGCACTGCAACACAAACCCACTTTTCAGCACAAGACCAATGCTACCATTCAAGGGACCAGATCCTGCCCCACCCTGTCCTCATGACAATAGCAAAACAAACACAGGGAGGCAGAAATAATCCAAGCTGGACTGGATCAGCAGGAAAATATGATATCACACCACAAAACTGGAGAATGAATCATGACTGTGGAGCACATCAGCTGGAGAATGAATGTCATACGGCCTGAGTTTGAGAAAAGAGTTCTTTTTGACCACTCTGATTCACATTTTGAGGAGTTATAACATTGTAGAATAAATAAAATACACTTTTTCCATATAGACCTGTGAATCAGCAGCATAGGACGCTCAGTCCAGTGCTGCATATATTAGTTCCTATATTCAGTGGTATGCAAATTAATATTCTAAACCAGAAACCCTATTTACCCTTTACACTCCCCAGCAAATGCAAACGTCTGATCTCCTGAAAAACTCCTGCAAACGGGTGCTCTGTGCCATGTGAGTAACATGGAAGGGCGAATGAATACCTTTGTACTCGACGGCTCCTGAAGGCTCAGGTAGCTGGGGGGCAGGCTGCTGGCCACTGGCACGTGGTGCTCCTGGGAAGCCAACTGGGCATCTTTCAACAAGGGAAGCCAGGCAAACCCCACTGTGCACAAGAACAAATAAAGGGGACTCTTTGGAAAAAAGAGCTTTTAAAGTTCAAAGGAAGACAATAACATCCACCCAAAAACTTTGAAATCCTTATTCGAATGTACATAATTTATATTTATAATTGAAAGTAATTCTACTACAGGTACCTGGTGTTTCCAGAGCCTCTTTCTTTTTGGCATTAGCTTTTGCATTTATGTCACAGGTGACATGATAAAATGAAAACAGAATGTGGTGTTTCTTATGGAGTTGAGTGGGAAGTTCAATTTTCACCTGAAATGTAAAATGTTACACCTCACTTTAGTTTAAAAATCAATTAAACCAGGCATCAGAGATGGGCTAAATGAGTGACATCTCTCTACACAGAGGTCTAAGTACAGCCTGCCTTTACTGGGTAATGCTCGCCCCATGGTAATAAATGCTCGCTTAAGGAAATTGTTTATGATGATCATCTATCACTTTTACTTACAACAGCTTCTTTCCCACTTTGTTGTGTGGAGGAGTATTTTCATTAATGATGAAAGAGTGTAAGATGAAAGAGGACAGAACTAAAGAGTGGTGGACTCTACCTAGAAGTGATCACCTGCACTTTAGCAGCCATAAATAGCCAGCCCCATGCTCATATTTTCAGGATGATCAAACTAAAAACTAAAATGACATCTCTGCTACTGCTTCATCATCATCTCATGGCGAAGACCAAGTAATAAAAGCTGACATGAAAATAAACTTCTATTTATGATTTCTGCTCAGTCTTAAATCCCGTATCATGCTACCCATGAATCCTACATACTGGTTTTCAGGTATTATTAACCTATTGGAATAGAACTACAAATTAATCTGAACATGTTACCATAAGAACTAATAAAAATGACCCTTTGCTCTTGTGAGCTGTGATGAAGTTTATCCAAGTTAATCCTATGCTAAAGTAAGGGTTACAAATCGTTGATAAATGCTTCCACTCTTAAATCAGCTTATGGGTAATACCATAAACATAGATACAAAATGGGCACTCAGAGACGGAGATTAAGACAACTTTCTTCTTAACATCCTACATTCTTTTAAATTCTGCACTTGCTTTACTAGGGACATTTAGGACAGGTGCACACCTCTTCCAGCCAAATTGGCTGTTAACATCTGGATTCAGCTCCTCATTCAAGTTGAAAGTCATCTCCCCAAACTAAGTGGCTCACTAGCATCACATGAAGGACACTTTCAGATGGGTTAAACCCAAAACACATCTTGTAAAGGATTAGCAAGGAGTTCAGTATCTCTGAAAAAGTAACGCTTTAAGTTCCACCTCAGTTCCTAAACAGGAATCTTAAATACTTCATACCTAGTTGTAGATTATCTGCTGATCTTGCCTCTGCAATTTTATCAAAGTAAATTTTTACTGAAAAAAGGAAATTTCACTGACTACGAGAACAGTTTGGAAAATGCTGGTTAAACACTCTATGCTGTTTGCCAGTCTTATCACTACACAAAAAGCAGTAGTGGAAAATCCAGAACAGACACTTGACATTCACAGGCCATCAAACACACCAGTCACTGATAGGGTGAAATTCAGTTCACCTGCAGGAAGCCTGAGGAATCAATACTTGGTGCTGGTGAAACATAAAATATGCACGTGCGCCTAACATTTGGCAAAGGCCACCACATGAACTATTCTATAGCTGCATCCTCAAAAGCACCAGCTAAATGCCTTGCTGCAGCCACCACACGTCACTGTACATTCTGTTCAGACCACTGGATCAACAAAAATGCCCTGATGCAGATCTTATATCTCAGAGAGGGATTTGTTCTGACACTTGGCTCAACACTTCATCACAATGTTTACTGTTTCTGTTAAATTCAGAGATGCAGCTGGACCCTTAATGTAATCCAGACGTGCACTTTAGAGAGCTGGACTGTTCCTAATTAATTCTACAGCATCTTAACTGTACTCAGAACATCTTACAAAAGGAACGATTCACTGAGTCGATTTAAGAAGGGAAAACAAAACGTGAGACTGCATGTCAATCTACATAGCACAGCCCCTTCCAGATACACAAGCCATTGCAACAGAAGCGTTCTGTACAGATATTTTTTGGTCTCATTGGCAAACATGTGGGATTGGCAGACATTTAATAAAAGAAAAAGCAGACTGACCTCATCATAGAAATCAGGATTCTGGGAATGATGTAGCACAGCAGTGTAGGCTGACGTCGTAAATAATGGTCCACCTGGCTTCCCATAAATACACTGATAAAAGTAACATGTTTTCATTACATTGTGAAATTCTGCTGAAGATACTAGTATTGGTATTTCTAATATGTATGCACATTTAAAACACTATCATGAAAGATTGATCATTACTTTATCAAATATTAAAAGAAATGTATTAAGTGCTCAAACCTGGATTTTTTTATACACAATTCCAGTAAAAGTCCATTGATTCTGTGAAAATTACCCTATGCTCAATTAAGCAATGCAGACTCCTTAGACTTGTTCCTTGCTGTTATCAATTTCAGAGTTTTCTGCAAAAAGCTTTACAAAATCTATTTCACTTTTATGCAGTTCAATACACAATACAGTGCTTTTACTGACTTTCCAATGTTACAAAAGCTATCCCTGTTAACAATCTCTTTTCTGGCAAGGTCCTGTCTGGGCGCTTTTGATTACTGAGTAATGGCAATTTTATTTATTGCTGGGAAAACCAGACCACAACTGGACTATGCAACAGACCTTGGGCAACACCACAGTTAAGAATTAAGTCTCAGGTCCTTCTAATTTTGTGCCTCACTCTTTTCAACCAAGTGTCCTGAGCTCAACGAGAAATGTAGAATAAGTGGTAAATTCTAGAATAAGCAAGATGCACTGTAAAAAATGGTTCAATTTTCTAATATTATCTTCTTTCCCCTCCACCAGTCAGAAAGCTGGCACTACAAAATGGAGTCACTATGACCAGCTGGGTTCTAACAGAACCACAGTGCAAATGTAGAGGGATGTATGACAACATCCACTCTTGAATTGTTCTGGTTTAGTATCGCCCTTATTCCTGAATTTTGTAAGTAATGTCCTCAGAAACAGCAGCCTCTGAATATACTCCTCTTGCAGCTCACTGACAGTGGCTTTGCTCCTTCTTCATCAGAGCTTTTAAACTCAATGCACACTGTTATATTCCGTGCCTGGAGAGACAGGAGCATATTAAAGCTTAGATCAGAAATGGGGTACCCATAAAAACTCAGGCAAACTACAGAGCTGAAATAACATCTTTTCAGAATCCAGGAGAAATGTGCAGATGGTGTATCAATATTTATAATGCCTGTAAGTCACAGTGATATCACTAGAAATAAAAACTCCAAGAAAAATTGGCAAAATGCAAGCTAGGCCTCAAATGACTGTGTAGATGCAGACTATTAAGTGACCAGGACTTACCTATATCTTGTCCTTAATTAGTTTTCAACCACCATGAAAACACAAGTGGTACTCAGGTTTCATTTAAGAACTACAAAAATTATCCAGATTAATTTTATCTGCACACATCACGTCATTAACATAAAGCCCTTCTGAAAATTGTGAAGAAGGTATTACCACATTCTCCCTCTTTGAATCACTGGTACAACTTAAAATTAACCCGTAGATTCAACTCATTAAAATTGTACCAATATTTTATCATTGCAAATCCTGAAAAGGATGAAAAGCCAACTCAGTGACATCACCATTTTCCTCTCCTTTATAAGTACTCCTTCCTTCCTAAAAGGCTCATGCAATGTATGACTACCCCATGTTGGCCTGAATCAGTCACATACGGTACCTTGTTGAAGTGTTTTTGGCTGTCATACTTGAGGTGTTTTGGATAGATGTATATTTGGTTCTTGTACACTCTGTAAGGTCGAGAATATTTTGTTGATTCCTGCACAAATTCCTCAACTTCCACTGTAGGTTGATGCTCCTTTACATTATGGAACGGCTTGATTGGAATAAAGGATGAAGTTACACAGTCTTCAAAAGAAACGAAAAGAGAGCCATCACATATTGTGTTTGTTTTTACAGTCTTACTACTAAGTAATATTGCGATGGAACATGCAAAATCCTGCCTTTACTTATGAAGAATGAGTAATGCTGAGATGCCTTAAATTTACACATTACCTCAGAACAGTGGCAATATGTCATCCTTAAATGGTTTCTCTCACTTGAGTTAAACTGGACAGCACTGGTAACCTCTTCTGACACAAACATTTGTGACAAAAATGTGTTTGGTGACATTTAATGCTGCAAGAGCCCCATTGGTATACGGACAATTTCTACAGTAAGTACTGAGAGATACTGCTTCTAATCAATTTTACAGCTCAACAGCTCGTTTAAGTTTTTCTATTATCTAATAACATAATAAATAAAATGAAGAAATGAGCAGTGCAGAACTGGATCAAATATATGATGTAATTGGGATAACTGAAATCAGATCAAGAAACAGAAGATGAAAATAAGCACTCTGCCACTGA
Organism: Struthidea cinerea; assembly: GCA_013397865.1. Taxonomy (NCBI): domain Eukaryota; kingdom Metazoa; phylum Chordata; class Aves; order Passeriformes; family Corcoracidae; genus Struthidea; species Struthidea cinerea. The sequence goes on from VZTI01003805.1 coordinate 3,408,971, forward strand.
GACAGATTAAAATTGGACAGAGAATACTTTCTCTTCCTATGCCATTAAATCAGTGAGGCATTTAACTTCATGGGGAACTCAAGTTGAGAGGGGCCACCAACTTAGGGATGTCCACAGCTACCAGAACTATTTCTGGGAAAAGCCATTGGACTTTGGGAAAAGCCTGCCTACAAATTCCTTCCTCAAATCATAGAATAACACCCAGGAAAAGTCTACCAATATGATGTGAGGAAGCTGAAAGGAGCTTGTGATCCCTCACATACACCACAGCAAATTTCATTTCCCTCTAACCTAGTACAAGAGGAAATTGCCAGTTTCAGAGTAATGCAGGTGCTCTGCAACCCACGCAGGACGGGGAGAAGTGGCTCTAGGCCAGCTACAGCAGTGTGGTCTCTTTCTCCTCTTTCACAGGCACTGAAAACTGGGGTGTATCTGGCCAGGTACAGGATGAAACAGAGTGGTGTAATTAAATGACAGCAAATCAAAAACACTCCCCTGCATACATTTTCCTACACAATGGACACTTCTGTCAGAACTGTCTAGAGGCATGATTATGGATGGAAAGCCTATGACAATGTCCTATTTAATTAGAATAATTAATTTTAAAGTGGAATCATACTTGGATATTCCAAAGGAACACAATCAACTGCAATGTCCAAACAGCCAGGTATAGTCTGGATTTTGCTAATCTTCTCTGCCCTGCAACGAGATAAATGAAAACACTTTAGAAAACTGGAACAACAGAGATGATACCATCACAAGAATTAATCTAAAATGAAAAGCAGACCCTGATTTAAGATATAAATATACATTAAGATACACATTTAAGATACACCTACTGGCTATTAAACTCTAATCAAATATAACTTCAGAAATAAAATATGATTTGGTTTGTGGTCTCCTTTTTTTCTTAGTCTCATTCCTGCCTTCTCTTTGCAAGCAATATTATTTTGTAGAAGAGGAAGAAGGTGATGAAGCAAAATTTAGGAGAATTAACTTACCTACTTTTACTTTCTAAAATATTCCCTAAAAGGAATTCAATGAGCACTGGGAGGAGAGGAGTTCACAGCATTGTGGCTTCTGCAAGTGCCATGCTGAAAAGGGACCAGGACATACTCCTGGGGCCCAAGCAATCTGAGCAGTGCCAAAACCACGATGCTAAATCTCTTTTGTCTAGAGGATGTTTTAGAGACACAGACACAGCAGTGGTGACACTAATGAACAGTCAGTAGAGTGTCCTGACCAGTAGCAGCAAGATGGCACAAGAAGTTAAGGGCCTGATCCAAGCCCCATAAGCTGACATTCACTCTTTCTATGATCTTTTTTTTTAATATAAATGGAAGAGAAGTTTAGATTAATTCACTTTTAGGCACATTTAGAGTAGAAGGGACAAGAAGAAATACATTGTTCAATTCTTATGTCACTTATCCAGTATAAACATAGACCCTGCACGAGGATTAACCTGATTTATACCTGTGTGGAAGACTATCCAGCCAAACCTCTGTTCAGTAATTTACAGACCGTAAAACACTTGGAGAAGGTTTTTACTTTCAAAGTCCATTCTTCAGTTTGCCACGGAGACTTGAACAAACAAAAGCAAGGGATTGGGAAGCCCATAAAAATGCTTTTTTTCTTTTTTTCTTGGTTTTTTCCCCCCGAGATAATGTTTTGAGCTTGGGTGCTTCACCTGCATCTCCCCTGATAAAAGCTGATTTAAGCAATCACTATTTTTAGGTTATAATAACATTTATTTTAAAGTGCCAAACGACGTGTCAATTTTCCTGGAAAGTCCAGCCTCAAGCACTCTTTGGCAGGTAATAACCTAATGTGAAAAACACTAATGTAATATAATTTAACATGGCCACTTTGCCACATTGTGTTAAATGAAGAAAAAAACCAGCAACAATTATTCTGCACAGCTTTATAAAGCTTCAGAGCAAATTAGAAACTTTTTCTTACCTTCTGTATTCTGCTATTAGTTTAATCAAATCTTCCATGGAAATCTTACTACTTTCTTGCCTGAATAAAGGTGAGAATCGGGAGTCTCTGTCAACATTTCCCTGATTATCTTTAAACACTGGCCTATAAAGAAAAATGGCATATTTATAAAACACTCATTCACATATATATATATATGCATATATTTGAGCATTTGAAATTGTCATGTAATCTTTTAACAAGGTTGTGATATGAATTCTCACACAAATTCATGGCCTCTCTGCAAATTTTCACCCCAGAAAGCATTGCCAAGCTTTATGTTCACAGGAGCAAAGCCAATTTCAGTTTATTCCATGTGAATCCCAGTCCTGCAAAGACCTCAGACCTGGCTGGAGTGAGAGCCTCCCACCCATCACGGACATGACTCCTCACTTCAACAAAGAGACTGATTCCTTACTTCAAGGAAAAAAATCAGTTTGAAGAATTCCGTGCATCCATAGATGGTTTCATCCACAGATAATTTCATCCAAGAAGTTATTACCCAAGGAAAATCATTATAATTTTAAACAACAGAAATCATAGCAAGCTGTCAAATCTCAACCACCACCTCCTACCACATAAAGAAACACAGGTTAGAGACCTCAATGAATGCTCCTGTGCATTAAATCTGTCCTGTGTCCTCCAGGAGCATGACACCAACTCACTGTGGCTTTAACAAAACATGTTTGGGGAGCACCAACTAAATTTTTGATGAACCAGCTACAAAGTGCCTAACGAAATGCAAGAGAAGGATAACCATCTATAACTGAGAACAATAAATATCAGCTGTTGTGTGCACAGGAAGACATTTCCAGACATTTCCACTCCTGCTCATTGACACTTGCAGGATTTAATTAAGACATTCCAGTGCCCTTTACATATTCTCAAGGGTCACACACACTGGCTGGACCAGATAATGTAACAGCTATCCAAATTAATGAACCTTGGATTCAACTGTAGTATGAAAAAACATTGCTTAACAAAAGTAAAATGTTCTTGACACTAAGTGCTGTTCTGTGAATCATTTGGCCAATCTTGCTTCCTTAATTTACTTCTCTGTTCCACTGCCAGTGAGAAGAAGAATTGATGCCAGGACAAATTGTTGCCAGATGCAAAATAACGGAGCAAACCTTTGGAAGAGGATCCCAAGAATAAGTATAAATGCACTGTATCTTAACTTAATTAACTGAGAGAAGCATCCCTATTTCAGTTCTTTGCAACTGTAATGATCAACTCTCTTCTATCAGATTTTTGCCTCCAGCTGTTGGAGGGAATAAGGTCCACACCAACACACCATGTCAAAAAGCTTACTAGGGAGAAACCAGACCTCATTTCTGGCAGCCACCACTTACTCTACAAATCCTATTAAACTGCTGTCAGAAAAAACCAAAAAGGAAAGAAAAAACATTTAATAATTATTACAGTATTGGTGACACTATGATACTTCTTGGACTCAGCACTGCTTCCTCCTCCAGACTAACAGAGAAGACCAAAACACTCGGTGAGTGATTTCCACTGTGCCACTGGGCTCTGCAATGTGATGCTGAGCAAACCCAGGCTCTGCTGGAAACTATTAACTGATTCCAGTGCAGGCTCTGGCATCGAGCAAACCCCTGCTCAGTGCAGCAGGGTGTAGGGGCACTCACCAAGGAGGGGCTGGGGATACAAGTAGAAAAGGAAATGAAGCTGGAAATAGCTCGCTCTGGGTCAGTGGTATTGAGTACTGCCTTTCAGGAGGCTCAGGAACACAGCATCATGATCCTCAAGGTCTCTTCAAACCCAAAAGCTTCCACGATTGCCCACTCCTCCCCTCTGGTTTGGAGTCAGAAGGGCTTTACAGTCGTCCTGCCTACAACCACTGCTCTAGAGCATCACTGCTCCCTGGCTATCACATGCTCTACCTCTAGGACTGGTTCAGCAGCATAAATAACACACCCAGGACAAAATTAAAGGCATGAAACCACTACAAAACAGGGAAGTATTTTTCATCTTTCTGGCTTACACACAGTACTCCATTTATATATAGTTCTTAGAACCACACGAGTAGTTTAGATGTCCACTGAAAACAAGATAACCCTTCTTAAAAAGGTATGTTTTATGCACTGGTAAAACTGTGCTGGTGTCTCCACTCCCCACAATTATCAAAGCTGAAGAATTGCCAGAGCAGCAAGTATCGAATGTGTTACAGCTGCAGCCAAGTAACTGCAATCCCATGTTTTGCTGGATCCTTGCAGGTGGAACAAAAGTGCTCCTTGTCACAGGGAACATACTGAAGGCATTTGAGAATTACAACTGTCATGTCAAAACAAGGAAATGCTTTAAAAACTTCTACAGTCCAGGGGTCCAACATTTGTCTAATACATTAACAATGCCTTAGGGCTGGGTACTTATTTACTGAGATATTTTAATAAGAAACATTTCACAGAACTAAACTCCTGAAGAGATTCTAAAAGTGGTAATTTAGGGGAAAGCAAGTTAATAGATTACACTAAAGAAATTGTAACATCATCTCAGTACTTAAAGTGTTTATATGATTCTGCTCTTCTGACTTGTTAGCTGATTGTCCACAATCCTAAAAAATTCTCTGAGCACAGAAAACCTACACATTGTTCATCATTTAAATTTGAAAAAAGTACTTTTGAAGTAGTGGTTTATGATTTGTGGCAAAATCGCTCACCTCCAGGGTTAGACATTCAGTGAAAGACCTGCAGCTACTGGAAATCAGTGCAGTCTCACTGCCTTCAGCTACCTCAACCTGCAGCAGCTGAACCAAACCAGCAGCGGCACAAGCTGCTGAAGGACTCAAATATTAGGTTCCAAAACATTATGTTTACGAGGAGAAAGTTTGAAGGAGTAAGAGTGTAAAAACTAATCTCTGCGAATGAATTTTCCCCCCACATCTACAAGATGTAGCTGAGGCAGATATTTGCAAACTTTGGCAGTTCTGGCAGGAATACGAGACTCTGACACACTGTAATTCTAACACATAGCGTAATTATACCTGCGAGAGCACACAGACACCAGATTTCCCAGCAGGAAATCAGGGAAGAACCCTGAGTCATGCTTTTGAGCAATGCTAACAAACTAGTGCCACAGGAGCTAATTAAGAGTTTCAGTCACATGTGCAATACTCAGTTGTCAAGAGTTTGGCTTGCTGAATGCATACGTAAAAATCGCACTGTGGCCATCTGTAACTGCTTTAAGGAGGGAAAATTTCCACACAAAAACAGGAGTGTGGTTAATGCCAGAATGAACTAACTGGAAAACACATTACCCAAACCCAGGGTTTTGCTATTTATCATAGCCAAACCATTTTTTCCCCCTGTAGTGCGATAGCCTCATGTGGAAACTTCTATTTTCAAGCTGTGAAAACAGAAGTAGATTTTATACTCTGCTTTTACCAAAGTCAGACCTGAGCAATATTAATACACAAACAGATGTAAATGAGCGTGGAATTTGCATTTTCTCGATGCACCTCAGCCTGACAGGCATTTGGGGTGCTCCCTGCCTCCCAGGGACAGCAGCAAGCTTCACTCATGTCTGTTCAGACTGCCCTTGGGCAGAGCAAGTGCAGAGCTGCAGCCACAGTTCTGGGCTGAGGCACACACTACGTGATGCGCTTGGGCAGTACAGCTGTGGCACACACAGCCCAGCAGCTGAGAACCAGGGGAGTGGGGCACAGCCCAAATCCTGCTCCTGCCCACTCCCTCTCACCACAAGGCAACAAAAGATTGATGCTTGGAGAATCCTATAAAAGGAAAACATATTTCTTTCAAAATGAGAAGAAAATCTTTCTGTATTTTACTTTTGGCAAGATTTGCTGAAGCTGTGGAAGAACGTTCTAGCCTTCTTTATACCCATGAGTGCCTGGCCAGAACCTGAACTAGTTAAAATCATCATGACACCTAAAGATAGCAACGGCAAGGGCTGAGTTGCAGAACGTATCACCGATGGTACTGCCACAGAGCACCGGCAGGCAGGCAGAGTTAACAGGAAGCTTCAGGTCAGTCTGGTGCCAAGCCTGCACTGCCTGCCATTGCACAGTCTGTTATATGGTAAAAGTGTCTCTATCAACCCATCAATATGATTTTGATGAAAGGTCCTCTGGCTACACAGACATAGCAAATATTTATGAGCATCCTTGAGCTTGGAATGACAGATCAGAACACATTATCTGCCTTTCTCTTTAGCACTCACCTCTCCTGTTCTTACTGGATATTGACAAAAAAAGTACGTAAATAAAAAATAAATGAACCCTGCAAATGGCCATACCTCACTGCATGTTTTCTTCTTTGCCATCTAAGCACCATATTCTAAAATCAGAAGCTTTCCCCTGCACATGTCATGGGAAACTGTGCCCTTCTGGAGCTCTGTGCTCCCCTCCAGAAGCACACACCACAGAGCTCTCTCTCATAACCACAGGCAATGCCACAACACGAATTTTTCCCCCAGCACTTGCTCTTCCTTTCTCCCTACTGAGAGCTTCAGGCAGCTCTCCACCTGGCCTGCTACTGTGAGAACAGAAGCCATAGAGAAGGAGGAACATTTTCACTTGGCAACTGACAGCTTTCCTTCTTATAGGGAATATAAAAACTTATATTCCCTGCTCTACGCATGGCAGAAATGTGAGCTGTCACAGGGACACACAGGAGGGTCTCCATCAGGGAGCTCTCCTATCCCAGGGCAGCAGTAAGTTGAAGAAATTACACAAGACTGAGAAAGAAAAAAGGGAGAGGACAGAGAAAGGAATTACATCAAAACTTGAAGGGAAAAAAAATGGAAAAAAAGCCATATTGGGTAAAAGGCGATCAAAAAGCACAGGCGAGGTGAGACCAGCAAAAAATTATACAAGAGGAGAGAGAAAGAATAAAAATCCATTACTGCCACTGCACTGAACTGCAATAAAACCCAACTGACCTGCCAAATCAGAAAATAGAATTCCTCCATCACCTACTAATCACAAAAAAATGCAAGAGTACCTGAACCATAATCCTTCAATATTACCCCTCAAAGCACTTCACGTCCTTGGTTAGATTTTTCTTAAAACTTGACAGGCACCATAACAAGAACAGAGCTTCACACCTGTGCACCTACTTTCTAGGTGGCCACTGCAACTCCATTTCAGACCACAATTCTCTTTGCAGGAAATTCTTGTGAGAACTGCGACTTTGACATCTCTTTGGTAATTTTTAGTGCCCAATGAATGGTGGAGCTCACGATAAATTGATATTCTGTCAGCTACCTTTGCTGCTCCCTGGCAACTTCACTACACACCTGAAGAAAAGATTCCACCACAGCAACATTTAACGAGCAAGTAATGGACGTTTAGCTGTGAGAAAAATAGGTCAATGAAACAAAAAACCTGCAGGATATTCTGGGGTCCTGGACCAGAGAGAAAGCTTTGTTTAGCTTCAGGCAGAAAAAGTGGAAAAGAATAAAAGATAGAAGTCCAAGGGGATGAGCTATAAGATGCTCATAAAATGACGAACAGAATGGATACATACCTCACTGACCAAGCAAATGGCATACGGTATTTCCCCAGCTTACTGCAGAACTGTTTATTGGATTTTAACACTTTCTGTGCACACTGAAAAAAAGGAAATGTGAATTATTTCATCATATCATTCTAACATCTTAAATGTTGCACAAAGTACATGCAAGCTGAAGAGGCTACAGCGTCCCTACAGTAATTTGGCCCGATACTGTTCATAACAAAAGGTTCCAGGGTGGACAGCAGAGACATCACAAGATGAGTATGATGCTGCTGACAAATTAAACCCTGTCACCACTCCTTTATTCAGAACTGCATTAAAGTTGTTGTTCCAGTTTTCTGTAATTACCCAATGCAGGTACAGTGCCTGCTCTCAGAGACAGACAGGTGCCTACTCCAACTTTGCTCATGGTCAAAGTTCCATAGCTCATCATTTCTAAAAGATTGCTGAAAGAGAACATCCCTGTACTAAGGCATAACCAGCACAGGAATGCACCCCAGATGGATTTGCATGTTGCAGACAAAATGGAGCTTCATTCATTCAGTCAGTGAAGTTGGACATTTGCTTTCTGAAGCATGGGGCTCCCGGGAGCTTGTCCTGTTCAGCAACCACACACTGCTGAGATTTGTCAGTACGGTTTGCAATGCCTTCAGCTCCCAGCAGGCTGAAGCTGCAGAGAAGGAACTGATGTTCCTGTTACATTACCTTAAAAGAATCAGGATTCTTAATGTAAGGTTCGGCACTGCTGGCAATGTTTCCCGTGAGCACCTTTTCTATTTTTGCCACTAGTACAATCTCAGAGTGAGGATTACTTATGGAGAAAAGAGCCTGTGGATAAAAGAGAACAGTTCAAAAGTATACAGCAGTACTGGAGAAAGGAAATACTGCCAGTGCTCTCTGTTCATGGAAACAGCAACAAACCAAATCCAGAAAGGATTATTATCTTGATTTATTCAACTCAGCCAGATGGAAAAGAAAATCTTTGTGTTAGTGCTGAAATCAGCTTGTGCACATGCAGCACCTTGCAAACAGACTGGCTCAAGTCAAAAAGCAGTGTGACCATGTTAGCATGGCCTAACCTAACTGTTCTTCTTGGGCAGCACCTAAAAGCTGGCCTCAATCACTCATTCCTCAGGGGAATGAAAGGAGGAGAAAAGGTAATACATGCTGCTGTTTCAGCAGACAGCCTATGGCAACAGCAAGAATGTGAGAGCACTTTGAGATTATTGCAGCATCTAGGTGCTGCTCTGAATTGTGATTTTGTTTGGCTGGTTGGGAGACGTCAGAAAATGGACCCAAAGAGCACAGGAAATACGGGTGGTTTCTCTAAATAAGAGACACTAAATTTTATCACAGTTTTGATTGTAAATGGTCTATACAGGGTTCTCAGAAAGCTATATACGAATCAACCAATGCAGGAAAAAAGCATTTTCTTGAAAACAAGAACCACTGATAGTATACATGACTTCTCCAATGAAAAAGAATACTACTGAACTAAGTAAGTCACACAGGTCACTAAGCCATGCAGGTCACATGTGGAGTACCTGTTTGGGGTATTTCAGCCACTCTTCGGGGAACCCTTTGACCTGTGGTTCTTCCATTTCATTTGAGTCAATGCTTTCAACTGCACCATTTTCTAATGGACACGAGGAACCCGAAATCATCTGTCTAACCAGAGTGTGGTTCAAATCCACATGAAAATCAGCAGAGATCTTCCTGCCATCCCTGACGTCATACAGTGCCACGCTCACAAAGAAAGGCTCTACCTAGAGAAAATACCAGAAACATAATACAGGGGTAAGTGAGAGGATGGGGGTAAGGTCTGTCTTTTAATGGGTTTCTGCAACTAGAAAAAAAGAAAGTAAACAAATATTATTTACAAATTATGAGACACATTAAGAACACTCGCAACACCCCCTTGCCCAAATTAGTTTCCAAGCACGTGATTTTAGGGGCTTTTAAAGACAGCTTGTTAACAGGGTGCCAAAAGAGGAATTGAGAGCTTAGAAACTCACAGAACCAAAACCAAATAGATAACTAATTATTAGAGTAAATGAATAGAGTCCCAGAAAACATACTGCAGGATTTTTAAAATGTAATTCAGAGTCATTATAAAAGAGGGAAGAGCGAGCGTGGGCTTTCCAGGGATTGTCAGAAATGCAACACAAAGATGACAAATGTAAGGGGATGGAAAATGTTTACTGGTACCAACACAAAAGCGTGGGTATATTATTCTGTGGGAAACACATGTTCCATTTTGCTGGGAAACCAGCACTCAAACTACTCTGACAGTGCCCACTTATCCTATGGCAGAGTACCAGGGAATTCAGTCCTGTGACTGAAAGGAACCTCCACAGAGCATCCACAGTTCTGACAGAATAAATCAGCTCCAGAATAACACCACCTGAGCTGTCCAGAAATCAGAACCTTAAAACCGTGGAGACAAAGAGCAGTGCATAACAGTAACAATGTCCTATGCTTTTTCAGCCTCTGCAGTGAATATTGCATGCCCTTGGTGCAGTTATCATGACTTTATTTAAACAGTTATTCCAGTCTGCCAAAAAAAGATATTGATTACATCGTGCTGAATTTGCACTCACTGTAGAGGTCATCTTCAAATGAAAAACAAACAAATCAACAAACAAAATCAATGCCTCATATGTAATATATGAAAGTGGAGTTGCTGGGACACTGATATCTCATAACTTTCCTGCTTCAGAGGAGAACTAACTAAAAGCTATAGACTGACATCTACATCTCAATTTTCCCTGCCCCCCCTTTTTTTTTTTCTACAATAAGAATAAGCAAAATTTTCTGTTTTGTCCTGTTTTTAGCTGGATTTTTCCACTAGATGAAACACCCTGTCCTTTCTATTTTGCCTTCTCTCCTGTAACTTTATCTGCTTGGTTCCTGGTCTCTCTCTGAAAAAAAACCAACCCAAAAAAAAACCCCAATTCACCAGCAACTGATATTCAATTGCTTCCCTACATAGGTCTTGGCAGTTTAAACTCGTTCTTCTTATAGCAATTGTTAAGAATCCTCAAGGATTTAAACATTTTTAATTCTCAACTGTACTGTAGCTAAAAGTCTGCAATCTAAATCAGCTTCAAAGTATGTATTGAAAAGTTAATCCGTTTCGTTATTCAGTCCAAAGGGATGGTCAGGGGAGGAGGACTGAATGCAGTATGCATGTGTGATACAGCTTTCCTTTCACTTCTCTTTCCAAACTAACACATGTACAAGAAAGAGAAAAAAAAAAA
>VZTI01003805.1:3419705-3431750 GCA_013397865.1 Struthidea cinerea
AAAAAAAAAAAAAAAAAAAAAAAAAAAAAAAAAAAAAAAAAAAAAAAAAAAAAAAAAAAAAAAAAAAAAAAAAAAAAAAAAGGAGAAAAATCAAAAAATCACAGAAATAAGAAAAGCTTACATTGGTTGAGGGATCATTTTCATTTTCAGTAACACAGGCCTGGAGATTCAAACTGAGGGACCTGCAGGTTATCAGGATCCTCTTTGCAGGCTTTTCTTCAAATGGCTTTATCACTGAGTCTGTCCCTGGAAACTCCTTTTTCTGAGGATTCAATGCCTGAAATAAGTTGGGCAATTTGTTATACATAGGAAAAAGCATCATATTCCAAAACTAAGTAAGCTTTTCAAAGGTTTTTGCAACCACTGAAACACCTGAAAACCTCAAAAGTCACTCTCAGTATATTCATATTACTACAGTAAATGAGTGTTATTCCTAATTTATAGATTAGGAAACAAGCCAAAAAGATTGCCTGAGGACATATATAATTTCAGAGGCAGAATTAGGGATTCAAATTAGGTTTCCTATAATTTTAGAACATACTTTTTTCTTGTTAACTTACTGTTGCTGAAACTTTAGCTTTTAATCTCCTCATACGGATTAAAAACCCTCACATTTTCAGATTATTACCACCACATTTTAGAATGAGATTGCAGGCATTTCCCTCTTTTCCCATTACTTATATGCCACATCACTCTTTCAATTCGCTGAATACTTTGAATAAAGGTCTTATAGTTGATTGACAGCAGGCTCAAGTTTAAATATACACTGATCCCACTGTTACTTAAGCCTTCTTTTTAAGTAAAATAAAATGTCTATTTAAATCACAGTCAGTGCAAGAAATGATGTTCTTTGAATCCTTACATTAAATGTTAAACTTTGCTTTAATGCTTGCTCTAAGCTCATTCAGATCTTAGCTCGACTGGACTGGGTGACCTCCAGAGGTCACTGCCATCCTCAGCCGTTCTGCAGTCGAAGTGCGGACTACAGACAGCTCCCCTCTCTCTTCACAGCTGAAGCCTTGGGTATACCCAGTTGCTTGCTGAAGTGCAAACCACTTTCCTGGCTCAGCTAACCCAGTTAGCTCGTGCCACCCGTATTTTAAAACTTCGAAGAATTTTAAAAAAAAGTTTAGACTCTTACTGCTATATCAGGATCCAAAGAGAACAGGTTTAGTCGCTCTGTATTTCGAGAAGCTTTCACTGTTTCTTCTGTTTCTGTGACGTACTGTGGTGACAGATAATAAATTAGTTTTCTGCACAAGAACAGAAATCCATAGAGTTGTTAGACTTCTAAATGAGTGATCAATGTTTCACTCACAACAACATTTCCCATTTCTGCAGCAGTTTTCCCAAAGCACCTCCATGCACTCTTTGCTTGTGAAGCAGGGGTTTTCAGGCCATGACATACTTCTAAGGAATCTCAAAATAGATCAATTAAGTAATGCAAGTTTTTGCATGTTCATATATGCTATCCATTGAGTAAGACACACCAAAATCAGTTTAGAGATTCCCAAGCTGAGGGAAATAAACCCCCAACAAACCAGCCCCACAGAAAAACACCTGTGCCAGGGGAAGGCAGAAAGGGGAGCAGCGAACACCACTCGGCCTCACAGGCTGGGCAGACACACAGACTGCAGTGTCACCCAAAGGGAAGGCTGAGAGTCCTCTCCCAGCCACCCTCTGCCACAGGGAGGATCACACACACCTATTTCCTTTCTGACAGACACATGCTTAAGTTACTAGCAAGCTCTCTGACAAAACCAACTTCACCTCTTGAAGCTGCTTGGTGCTTTTCTACCCTACCTTCTAAAAGTTTATCCTCATGACTAACTGTGGTAACTTTTTTCCTTGCTATTTTCCTCGCTCACTTTTCCAATATGTAAAGTAAGCCCTATACAATTCCCTTCTCCTTAAAGATCCCTTGGGATAGCTCTGAATTTTTTTTTTCTCAGTCTAAACATGCTCAATTCCTTCAGTCTTTCTTTGCACTTTGATTTTTCCCTAATTTTTAAATTTTTAATCTCTGAACTGTTACCAGCGTCTATCTTTTCTGGTTGCCTAGGACTGAATACAACCCTTAGTTACCATGGCACAGGATATTCTCTTGTTCAGGTCCCATTCAGAGTCTCATGTCTTCCACACATCATGACACTGCCAGCACACACTAAGTAACAAGCAGCAGCAGCAGCCCAGCAAGACCAAGAGCTCTACATTCACTTCCTAACATGCACTGCCTGTGGCCTGACCTGAAGAGGCAGGTCCTGAAGTGGCTCTGGTAGACTGGTTTAGATAGAGATGGGATCAGGATATTTATCTGCCATGGACTAAGAAAAGGCCACAGAACACTGCTGCAGCCAGGCCTACAGAGCCAGGGTGGGGGAACAGGAATTATCCATATAAAGGGCAAAACAAGCATCACAAAACAAGCTGACCATCTCCTATAGCCTTGCAGGCACCAGAGGTCTTTGAGATATCAGACAGTTACTTCTGAGATATCTGCATCAACTAAACCATTAGAAAGAATCTATCCACAAACAAGATGATCAGACACTTCTGCTGCTCTTCATACATACACCACCTTTTATCTGGTTGTTTTTTTTTGTTTCTATTTTGTTTGGTGATCTGATTTTTTTTTTCTTTTTTGCATTCTAGGTGACCACTTCACGTATATGAATACGACCTACAGTAAAATTCTGTCCTCAATTGCATAGACAGCTTTCAGTTCAAAGCTGTGTAACATCCTCAAACAGCATTTGGCTGTGTAGACAGACAGTATCTGCAGCAGCTCACTGGCAGAAGGCTACAAACAGATTGTGCATTCATTTAAGAGAAAGCAGTGAAGCATTTCCAATCTAGCTTTTCATTAAAAAGCTTCTTAGCACCATCTACAATTATCTCATCCACATGAAGCAGTTTATGAGCTCCAGAGGACAAAATGCCTCCCCTGGTAGCACATGTATCTCTCAATGAAGTTACAGAAAGCAATGAGCAGTTCAGAGCTCACTTCCTTGCCAGTCACACAGGAAATCTTGGCTCTCCAAGGGCCAAACTCTACTGAAATGCAGTTCAGATGAGAAAATATTTCACATGTAACTGTGGGGACCAGACCCTTACTGCCTTCACAGGTCTAAATCAAAATGCTCTGTGGAGCACCTGCTCTCTTTGCATCTGATGGAGATTTTCTCACTTCAAAATGATAAGTTGTTCAGAAAGAAGATTATTCCTGTCATTTGTTGTGTCTCTAACAATTGCAATAGACTGTGCCATATTTTTCAACCTTTCACAACATTAATGATAATCTATTGGCAGGCATTTTTCACCTAGGAAATTCCTTCCACTAAACTTGTAAAGAAAAACATAACATCCATTACTTTTGCGAAGTCTGGGTGCAAGCTGGTCTCTGAAGAATCTGCCTCTTCTTGCGAGCAATCATGATTCACCGAAACTTCTGCAGGGTCTTGAAGAAAAGAACCACAAAATGGTTTTATTATTCTTGCTATTACCATTGGGTTTAAAAGATAAAACCCCGTATTTCATGTTATTTCTTTTTACCTCCTTCAGTCTCATCAGGCTACCAAATGGAAGCAATGCTCATGTAAACCTCCGTCCTCCTCAACCTCATCTCCACTGCTGCCCACTGTATCTTAGTCTGTATTTAAGCTTCCAAACAACAGGCCTAACTACGCTGTGAAACATCCAACACATTCACCCATGACAAATATTCACACCCACGACAAAGGGACAAATCAGTCTCTTCTGATGCAACACCAAGGGTTTATGTCAACCAAAAGATTTTGGATTCCCAGCAAAGGAAGTGTTCAGTGAGGCAGGCAGCACCTCACCTGCTCTTTGGGGAAGGGAGGGATGCAGTCTCTGGACTCTGTGAGCTGCAAACCTATGGATCCAGAGAATAGCACTGAACACAAGCCCTGTGCTTCACTCAGCTCACCAGGGAGTGCTGTTTTCACTAGGTAACTCAGCCCCATGCAAAAGAAGTCATTGCAGTCACTTAGGGCTCTTCTTGCCAAGAAAGCCTCACGTATTTTGACAAGTTAACTCCATAGCACATTCCTGTTGCTTGTTATCAGCTTTTTTACCAGTAGAGACTTCTGTTTTCTGTTAGCCTGTGTTTTTGACCTTTTATGCACATATTTCTTCCTGTTTCATTAATATCCCTTATGGGTGGGATTTTCAAAAGTACTCCTCTGATTCTGAAGTGCAAGTCTCTTGTGCCTCCAAGTTATAAAAACATCTTTGGCTATATGAAGAGTATCCTGTCCTTCCAAAATTAGAACTTATTATAAACATCAGGCTAAAGAGTTCAATTAGCTCTGAACATCCCTAAGGTTCAGATGCATGTGGATTCAAAGCTTTGACTCAGCTCAGAGCACACGCATTCTACATCTGTATTAAGGTTTCAAGTGTTTTCAGCCTTAGAATTTCAGCTGGAGTTCATCCAAACTGAATGCGGATTTATGATGTGGAGGAATGAGTTACTGCCACACGAAGACTGCAGTATAAGAGAGCATCCAATTCTTTCTTCCACAGCGAAAGCATAATATGCAAGCTCAAAAAAGCAAGAAGTCAATAAGCTTTCAGAGAAAGAGCCATATACCATAGCTGCGATTTTTTTTTTTTTAATTATTAGCTCCAGATTTTTAAAGAAAGCAAAATGCTGGAAAAGAACTGATCTAACCACTCTCCAGCACAAAACTCTTTTAAACCTTCAGAGTTCCAGGACAGTAAAACACAAAGTACCAGCAAGATCATTGACAGAACTAAATTTGAAAAAGAGCTGCATATGCAAAGTGGAGCCACGTTGCTCCTGCTGACTTTGTGGGAACAGCTTTACCTCCCCTCCAGCCTTTTGAAAATGATCTGAGGGGAGTTAGCTGACATTGTTCAGGGACTGCCAAGACTGGTGCTGCTTCGTCAGAAATCAATAGGTACAGAATCCATCACAGACTCAGGCAGTTAAAATTATTAAATACTGATATGAAGGTTCCACTTTTTTCACTTGTTTAAAAAAAAACCAAACCAACAATACAAGAGATTTTTCACTCTTACCAAGTCTCAGATCAGTGAGATCTGCACTCTTCCTCTCCTGAATTGTTCCCTCTGGATTTATTTGCAGGATTTTGTTGAGAGTGAAAATCCAGTCATCCATATCCTGCTCATTTTCAGCTGCCAGCACAAAGTATGTGAGGTCATTCATTTTCAACTCAAAGGCATGTTTCCTAAGCCTGTTATTCTGTTGGAACAAAAGGAAAATAAAAATAAACACTAGAAATAATACAAAAAGGTACTGAAAAAGTCATCCATAAGATGGACTTGTATATGGCCACTCCTTAAAAATGACATTTAAGCAAACTGCAGCGGCTTTAAAGAAAATTCAAACAGTGCAATATTAACACAAATTTATGTCAATTTGTGCCTTTAAAAGCTTCTATGGCTAAACATACGTCCTATATTTAGCCACAGAAATCTAAGATGGACAATACTTCAGAAGGGAGTACCTCCCACGTGGAACAATAAAAGACCTCTGGTCACAAAGCGCAGCACTGCTGCACGAGTTGAAGTGGTCTGGAGAGAACAGCTCTAAAAATCAAGTCTCTTACACTTTACCAGCACAGCAGACACACAAAAAGATAAACCAAAGTACTGCTAAGTCATATAAATATTTGGGGGCTGGTGAGAACAATCTTTCCAGGAGATTGCAACAGGACAAATTCCTGCACAGTAACTATTACAATGGGCACTTCCCACGTCTACTTTTGTCTTAGAAAGATTTTAAAACAACTTAGGGGATTTCAACAACTTTTCGCAAAAGGCAAAGGTAAGCTATAGTGCTGGTCAGTCATTGCAATGCTATCCTTTTCAAGCACAAAATAAGAACAAATGCCCAGTATACTGGGAATAGATTGAGTCCTGAGATCTGTTCTGTGTCACCAGATTTTACCGGCAGGAGATGATGAGTCTATCAATTTGTGTCATAAGAATTAACAGGTACTTAGTTACTGAAACACCTCAATAAAATTAAACAAAGTGATGGGATCTAACCTAATGTGCTTCATTTCTCAAATCTACCCAGTTAGTGAGGCACATAGCTCTTAGTCTTAAGGAAGCAGTTGCATCAATTTCTCTCCTCCTTGCTTATATCTGAGAGAACAGTAATTCTATCCCCTATTGTTTCACTGAACTCGTAAAGCTGACTAACGATGGACATCAGTGACACCATTTTGATTTCAATATTCCAGAAGATTGCCATCACTTTGTTGACAGATTTAACCTCAGAGTGATGCTGACAAATGAAAAAAAAAAAAAATCCACCCCATAACTGGCAATTTCACTCAATTTTTTCTTCCTTAACAGTCTCAAATAACATGACAGTGGTCTCCTGTAGTTCTGCATACTATTTTTCTGCACAGTCTTATATGAACAAGCTATTAAGAAGTTTCTAAGTCAAATGGTGAGACGATAGTGATACTTTTACTTAAGAGGAACAGAGGCAAAATCTGATAGTCATTAGCAGAGGAGGATGAGAACCCAGGACACTGAGAAGGAAGTTCCATGAACATTTTTTTCCAGCAGCAGAGATTACTTAGAAGATTCCTACCCAATCTGTTGCTAATCACTTGCTCCAGTTCTTATATTACATGTCATGACCCAGATCAGGAATCACTTAAGACTGATCTACTTCTTCTGGAGCTACTTGGGTCAACAGGGTCAGACAAATCTTGGCTTTTCAAACTGACTTGGGATTGTGTGTGTGTATATGTGTGCATGTGTGCTATTTTTTATTTCTGCTACTGGAAATTCTCTTGATAGGAAATAATTTTCCTCTCAAGTGCTTAATGGAGGTGAATATTCTTTCAGGGTTATAAATTTTAGTTCTTCAAACACAGGGTAAGAATAGGCTTGGGTTTTGCAATTGGTTCTTGGGTGTTCAGTATTTATCCTGATCCTGAAATCACGCAAATTCTCCAATCATACATTCAAACTAATGTAAAACAAGGACTAAAACGTCATTAAAACCTGTTACATATATATAAAATCATACAACATACGGGCTTGACCAAGAGCTAGAAGTTGAACAAAACTGTGCCAAGAATCTTAGGTAGTGGCCATTCAAAACTTTTAAACATAGATTATTTGTAAAGTGGATTATGTACACTGGATATAGATTATTTATAAAGAAGAGTGCTATGTTTCAATTTTACTTCAGATAAGACAAAAGCATTTAAAATTAATGTATTTATTTTCTGTTTTATATTCTTCCCCTTATGACATGGCCAAGATCTTTAAATCAGGTTCTGAAACGCAAAATGAATGCATTTATTGTCCATATTATGTACTTCCCCTCATAGACACGGCCAAGATCTTTAAATCAGGTACCAAAAGGGTATCAGACATTATCTAATACAGCAATACATCTTGCATGCTGAATCTTAAGAACATCAGGCAGGGCAGGAAAACTTCAATATCCACTTTTCCATCTGCACTTCAGACTTCTGGCAAGCAGATGAGATCTACAGCAAAGTGTTTTGTTTTGAATCTAAGGCCAACTATTTTACCTTCCTGATCAGTTAACAGGAAAAAAAAAACCAAGGTACCATTTCTCAGTTTGCTCCTCTACAGAACTCCTTCCATACCTTGACTTCTTATCTTCAACACTTAATTTCAAGTTCAAAAATTTCTTCCAGAAGGAAATAATACCAGATTCAAAAAAGAGGCAATGATTCAGCTATAAATGAAACATCAGGCTAAGTCTAATGCCTGCAGGGTCATTCTTCCAAAATAACAGAATTGTTTTGGAAGCATTTTGCATTTTATCTGGAGATGATTTCTCTGGAATGTTTACTACAATTTTGATATTCTATCTCTATCAAACATGAGCTCAAAGTCATTCACAGCGACTTAAATTATTTATAGTGGTATTAAAACTCATTAAATCACAATGTACACATCACATTCTTTCACTAAAAATTCAGTTTTACCCAACTCTTTCTCCACATCCTCTGGTCTCCCTGTTTATGGAAACTCTAAGCCAGGTTTTGTTTTTGAGCCCTATGATTCCAAGTCCATCACAGACTTTGGCAGCTGATGATATTCACCCTAGTACCCCTTTGGCTAAGATTCTAACTTCTTGCAAGTGAAGATAGCTCAAATTTGTGAATCCCATACTGAATGTCAATCAAAGAACAATCACAGAAACTTGTATCTGGGGGCAGGCAAGAGGAGAACCCACCAGTCAACCAGTGTAGGACAGTTTGGAGGAACACTGTAGGTTTAGAAAGCAGCTGTCAAAAGTTCAGGGGGAGGAGGATTTCAAAGCTTTCTTGAGGCTTTTTTGTCAGAAGTTAGCCAAAAAGGGCAGAAAACTTGCAGTCAAGACATTTCTGCTACCCTGGAGCATCATGAGAAACAACACAGCAGAATGCGCACCCTCTGGGATAGCATTAAATGTGCACATAACAAGACCCTACAGGGCTGGACTGGAGCTCTGGCTGAGACCCACCTCACAAGAAACACTTGCTGCCACCAGGCAGGAGCAAGCAGCAATTTCTAAACAGGATTTCTCTGTAAGAATCTCCTCGACAGCTTCTGCTACACTTCCAGGCTACCTGTGAGAGTCTTTCAAGCTAATGGATTGACACTGGCAAACATCACTGTCCTGCATGGTTGTCTCCACCCTGTTCTACGCCTGAGATCTTCTGAACAGCACAGGGGAAATGGCCATTGCCCACCGAGCTGGGGACTGTCAGCAAATACTTGTTCCCAGACTGAATCACTGGGAACTGATTATTTTTCTTGCTCCAAAAGGTTTTAGAGGTGAAGGAGAGACATCACAACCAAGAAAACCTTTTGTTTATCAGGGGTCTTCCCTTGTGTTAACTGAAAGACTTCTTTCAAAGCAACTCTCAAATCAGCCTGCCTGGCACTGTTACCAACCTTTACTGGTTAAGTAGTAAAGTATAGATTAAATAAAAGGCATTTCCTTATTTAGTGACACATTGGGCTAGGCCAGTCAATAGTCACATACCATTCAAGGTAACATCTTGTTTAGAATGAAACAAAAGCAAAAAGAGAAATATATTAATAGAATGAGAGGATAGGAAGAAGAAGATGGAGGGAAAAAGCTAGTAACACAGTCTTAGGGGAACAATAGGTAACAAAAGCTTGGTTTAGACATTTCTGGCAAACAAACAATAAGGTTCTATCCTATCTGATGCCATTAAGACTCTCTATCATCTCCAAAAGCGATGACCTTCAAGGAGGCTTAGGATACAAGATTAATTTAACACTTGCCCAACAGGTGATGCTTTTTAACCCGAATCTCTTCACGCCACAACAAGCAAGCATGCTCTTAGTAAGCATGAGGTAAAATCTGACATCTCAGAAAATAATTTCAGTGAAATGCTCCCTCCCTGCCCAAATATTTCACAATATTTTTTTATCATGTTTGCCGTGGACAAAGAGTGTGTGCATAGTCTGCTACCATAATTCAGCTGTGGTTTTTTGTAATTCGTCAGTCTGAGCATTTGCACCAATTTAAACAGCAAAACCATTGATGCTTTCATTTCCGGAAACTGCTAACGAGACCATTATTCTGTTAATGAACGTGTTCTTCCACTTGCCTTTTAAAATGCATCCTACACCCAAAACACTACAATGAAATACACTGGAACTTACCTGTACAACTCCCGTACAGGAATCCAAAAAAATACATCCCTTTGGCTCCTTTGATATTTTTTCATCTTTATAAAAATTCATAATGTAAGAGTTATCCGACAACTGTGTCAGCTGGAAGTAGCGCTTTTTGAATGACTGAAGTGGTGGGAAAGAAGAAGCATGAAAATTGTTGTACTGCAAATTATTTTCACTGATACTTTATTCACAAGGTTTAAATAACAGGTATCTCCTGACTGCACTTCGATCACACTATTTTGCAGACAACTGAAATATTACTTTATTATCATTTAAAGCAATGTAATCAAACCTGAGATATAAACAGCTAAACGACAATGGCAAAAAGTGTGCCTCTGTGGGGAATATAAATCCAAACAGAATAAAGAAAGAATAACGTTGTTTGCTTACCCGAACAGTAATGCTATTGTTTACTGTGCTGTTGAAATTCCCTTTATAAAGCCATCCAGACTTGTAAACTCCTGCTGCTAATCCTCCTCCTCCTCCTCCACCACCACCTTTTGAAGATGAGTGGGATGTTGTGTCCTATATGGAAGACATGGTTAATATTGCACGGACTTGTTTTCTGAATTCCAAGACGAAAGAAAACTGCAATGTGTGAATATCTGCTTGATAACAAATAATCACCCTTTCATTCCTTTTAAAATAAGACATTATTAATAGCTCTCCCATACACAGGATGACATGAGACAAAGCTGTTCCACTAATTTCAGAGCTATTTAAAATATGAAGTACTTTATAGGAGATAATGACCCTCCATTCTCATTCTTTATTTGATATTAAGGCAATAAATAACTTCCCCAGCAGGAAAAAGAAAAAACAACCCACACCAAAACCAGAATACATACTTCATCCTTATCCACATCTTCATGATCGATTTCAAAGGAATGTGATGGCAGTTTCTCTGGTCTACATTCACTTCTGGGAGGGGGAGAAAAATGTATTTATTTCTTTATCTATTTGTTTATTTATTAAAAACAAATCAGGTACCGGCTATTTCAGGGAGGTAACCATCCTGAGCCCCCATGGCAACGTCAGTACACCTTTTGCTGTGATCCTATTGTCTCCTTTAAAATCACTACACTTTTAAAATACTTTTTTCCTAAGCCACATGTATCTTTTTTTTTCCCAAGACTATGAAGCTCTAACAGTTCTATACAAATCATGAAATACCAGTTCTTGTTCTCTTTGCTGCTCTTCCACCACAAAATTTTGCTAATGACTCTTTCTGTTCCCAGACAGACAGTCAGCACAGCACACACTAAGCAATCCCTAATCTTCTCCCACCCTTCTACTTGCTCATGAAGCAAGAACGTAACAGCACAAAGCATGAAACATGGTGTAAAAGAGGTAGTGAGACCTCACAGAGAGGAATTTAAGGAGTAAGAAAGAGCTGAGAAAAACCTCCAAGGAGGAACACACTCAGAGAAAAACTAAAGCAATTGCTAAATATTTTGGTCCTGTCATGCACGTGGTGCTGAGCTCTGCCCTGGTGCCACAGCACTGCTGCAGTGGGCATGTTGAGAACTCATTGCCTGCCCCAGGTGCTCAGCATCACACAGCAACTGCTTTCCAATTAGGAAGGGTCAGGATTCAGAAAGAGTAACTGAGAAAAATCTTCTACACCATGCAGCCACGCTGTACGACTGTGTGACCCAGCACAGCATGGCCTCAAGCACAACCAAGCACGAAGTCCTTCAGTGCTGAAAGCTGCTGAGCCCCAGTATTCATGTTTCTACATGGAAAAGCCCACAGGGAAGTTCAGCACACCCTCAGTGAATGGAATTACTTTAGCCACAGTTAGATCTGGCACTGTAAATGATATTCCTTTCCCACGATGTAAAGCTGAACACGTAACACTCATCTAGTATTCCCCAATACAACGACTTTACAGAAAGGGATTGATACGAGAACATGCTCAGATTTCTGAAAGTACGACAGCAGATCTCTTCAAATCAAACAAAAACCGGTAAAAACTGGGCATCCAGAGCTATCAACAGTGAGACACAGTATAATGACAAGGACATATCAGGCCACTTTACTTTTCTTGAAAAGATTTAGTCTCAAACACCAAACTTCATAACATGCACATGCAAATCAAGGCTGAAGAGGCTGGAAACAATATTAAATGAGGTGGACCTCAAACCAGATCTGTTAAAGGTATGTTAAGCTCAAAAGCCATAGCAGCTTCCAGCAAACAAAATGCAGACAACTCCTGCTATAATTTTGCATCTGAAATATCAATCAGTGTGGCACCCACACCACTCCTAAGAGACACAAGACAGAAGATCTCGTGTCAGTACAATCCTCAGTACAATGCATGTGGTTGGGGGGGTG
>VZTI01003805.1:3436415-3504587 GCA_013397865.1 Struthidea cinerea
GAGGGAAACGCAAAAAAAACCCAAACAACTTCCCTGCTTATATCCTAAGACAGCACTAGTATGTGGTCTTCAGAAATAGAAATGCACATATGACAAAAGTCACTCGTGGAACAACTGGGCTCCTTGCAAAGGAACTGCATGCACAGAGAAACTCTGGCCCCTCACTCACCCGGGCAGAGTGGCTGCTCCTGAGGTGGAACAGGGCAGGGCAAGCCCACGTAAGAACTTGGAAACAGAAAGCAAAGATGCTCCGGCGCTGGATGTGGCCACAGTGCTGGAGAGGAAGCCGCAGAGGTGGCTCCGTGCTCTGCCCCATGACGTGCACAGCCCTGCTCACAGAGCCTTCCCTCCCTCCTCTGACCTCAGCTGCAACAACCAAAGGAAGGAAGCGTGCAGGGATCTGGGGAGGTGGAAGGTGCTGTGATCACCCTGGGTGGAAATCCAGCCCTTCCACCCAGGCCTGCCCCAGGCTGCTCATCCTCACAAAGAGCATGGCAGCAGCACGAGTGGCTGCTGCCAACCTGCACCTTCATTTTGGGGCTCTCAAAACTGTTCCCAAAGAAACAGTTCACATGTATGGTAAAGTCCAGTGACACGGCCAAGTAACAGGCCAAAAACATTGAAACACACTATCATTTTAAAGCATCAAACATTTTTAACAGGTATTTACCTTCTGTGCTATCAATAGACTCACTATCCTTTAATAATCCACGTCTAGCCCTGAGCCTACAGCACTTTCAGGCACTGAAAAAACTTAGATTTTGAAGATGGGGAAATTTGCACTGTGATGTGCAATAACAAAACTTTCTGGGTGTCATTGTCAACAGGAGTTCCCATTTTAGTCTGATTTTGAAAGAGGTAAGAGCAATGCAGATTAGCCTGCAAATCAAAAAGCCTCAGAAATCAACTCTGTAGACACATAACCACTTGGAGAAGTTATATAGGAGGCTGTTGCTTTTTTACATTGTGATTAATAAAACTCATATTTCATAATTACCTACAGATCCTGTAGACCCAACCTGCAAAATCTCAAATAAAAACTCCCCCAGATGAGTGGCAAGGGCTTTGCAAGCTGACTACAAGTGACAGCTCCCTGTTGTGTATCCAGAAAACCTCCACAGGGAAGTTCAGAGACACCCACATGACCACTGTATTATCACAGACAAAATTAACTACAAATTAACTACATCATTCATCAAATGAAATCTCCATATTCCTACACTGTTATTTCATTTTGATGTGTTTTTCACCCAGGAAGCTCACTCCTCCTGCCCCTGCACAGCTTCTACACCTCCTCATCCATGCAGCCAGCCCCTCTGCAAACACGCTTCCAAAAACCTTACCCAAGTAGCACCATTTTTTTTTTTTGGAAGGATCACCTGGCTTAAACTCATTTCATAAAGGAGAGTTGACAGCTAATATTTATTTATGTTCTGCATTTTTTTTCCTCATATACCTAGAATTTAATTCCTACAGATAATTCCTACACACACACAAACAGCATTTATTTGTGTGCACATACCTGCATTCTCCCTGAAAATACTGATGCAATGCAAACCAATAAATTATGTTGATTAAATATGTTGCAATTAGGTAGTTTAAGTTCCTCAAATGAAATATAACTTTGAATAGCAAGTGCACTATCCCCTTATATTTCCAAATGAAATGTGGGGAAAATCCCAAGAATTCCCATTTGATCTGCATATTCAGGGTACAGACTTAGGAAAGGTGATATTAGGAATGTTTTTACTGTCTAAAAGGAAGAATTTTCTTTAGTTTCTTATGAAGTGAATGTTTCTATTTGCCAAAATTATGGACCATAAGGACAATGCTGACTGGCATAAACGCCAGCAGACTCTGTGAGGAGAGAGAAAATTCAGAATTTGGAAGATAAAGCATGAAAAACAGCATGAAGATAAACAGCACGATAAAGGAAGTCAGGAATACTTAAAACCACAAACCACTGAAGACAATTTTATTCTGGCTTTAAAAGTTCCTGGAAACTTCTCCTTTCTAACTAATTTAGTTCCTCAGGCTGGTCGTGCCTAAGAAAAGTTAAAATGGAAAAATCCACATGGAAAACATCCAAATACAACTACAGGTATAGGAATAACCAATTCACAAAATATTAACTTTAAAATACAGCTTATACTTAGGTATAAATTAATAAAGGGACTCAGGTATCAATCATAAATTGTAAAATATCTATTCTCTTTGCAGGCAAAAAATACTTATTAAGGGACTATTTATTTATTTGTCACCTTAGTTTTATTTTTACATTTTCATTTTACAGTTTCAGAAAAACACAGATGGTCAGACATCTTATTTAAAGCCAATTCTTCTGCCTCACCCATTACCATAACATTTCAATATCACCAACAGGGAAAGTTTTGAGTTCCTGATGAATACAAAGCAGTATTAAGAGAACTGAATGGACAACTAGAGGCACAAACCTTCCACTACAGGTGGACAGCATCAAATGCCATCGATACTGAAAGCTTTCCTCAGCAACATCAGCCTCATCTTTCTTCATCTGGCTTGTCAGCTCTTTTGAATCCATAAACCAATACTGCCCAGGCAACTGAGTCCTCCTGGTGTGCCTTAAGTACTGTTTAATGGCTGCTTGAGGAAGGGAAATCTGATCAAGTCCCCAGGCTGCCTTTGTATGGATTTTGGTAAGGGCTGGGGAAAAAATCCCCTCATCCTTGAAGGGAGATAGCAATGAAAGAGCTAGAGGTGGAAGAAAAGCTTTCCTACTGTCACCAGTGGGAAACACAGCCAGGATTTTAAGGCATTATCACAGACTTCTGACAACCCTTTACAAATGACCTCGTCTTGTAGACAAGACCATCCGAACACCACCAAGCAGCCAGAAGAATGAGACAAGAGGTCATGGATCTGAGGTCTTGAAACAGTTTCAGTACCATGTCCTCACACTGCACCACACAGAGGAAATTAGTTTCACCTCCAAGATCAGACCCTTCTTTTGAAGTTCACCAAATTGCTCCATGTCTTTGTCTCACCTTGCTAAAGTACTGAGATAGTGAACAGTCAGAGAACAGCTGATACCAAAATGGCTTCAGCAGGATGGAGCTGTACATTCCCCAGAGTCTCATTAGGAATTAGGCATTTGATCCTGGGTTGCCATAAGTCCAGGTGACCAACAGTCAGTCAAGTGTGCACAAGGTGAACACCTTCACTGTTCATGGTATCACGCTACATTTGAAGAAAGACTCCTTCAGCGAGTGAAGTGTTGGCTTTTCCACAGTTCCAAGAGAGAAGTGAAGGCCACCAATCCCACTCCTGCACATCTATCCAGAAGTGACTGACACCTACCTGGAACACAACAGAGATGTGCACTGCCCTAGCAGTACACATCTCTGCAGTTGCTGCAGGGGACTACAATCACAGATCTTCACAGAACCCCATACTCAGTTTTGCCTAATTTTGGACTGGAAACCATCCTCTCCATGGAGTTTAATTTATTGTGTGTGTATATATATATATACACACAGTTTTTGGCTTTGTGGCAAATTGGAACATATGCATTACTACTTTAAAACAGGGTCTTTACCCTGCCACTATCCCATGCACAGGCTTAGTCCTGTAGTACTGTTTTTTTCCACTGCTTTGCTCCTCTCTCCCCCTCCCCTTGGCTCACTGGTACTGCAGAGAAAGCTAATAGATGTGCTCAGTATGTGTTTTACCAGGCTGCCGTGAGCCTCCCCTTGGCGTGCGCAGCGGTAACGGAGCTGTGCACCGTGTTCCATTTTTAGACCCACCACTTTCTCTGTAAAGCCAGGAGCGCAGTGCTGGCCTTGCAACTTGTGGAACCTTAAAATAAAAAGCAGACCCCATAGTGCTGAAAGGGCAGTGAGGCTTCTGGGAAGGGAGATAACTCCACAAGCTATGTCATCTTTTAACACTGCTGCCGGATTAACAAAGATGGCAAAGTTCAGACAATCTGAGCTGGCAGTAAATTATTATTGCTCTTTTTAGACCTGCTGAAAAGAAATAGGGCCAGCCTGTAAAATGCCACATTGCATACAATTCAACAGTTAAATTTCTGCCTAATTTTGGATTTAATGATTTCTAATTCCTGTGTTTGTCTGCAACTGACTTTTCCTCCACAGTTTCCTCTTGCAGTTATAGTGCGTATGAAATACTTTTTCAGACCAGGAAGTGTGGTGTGAAAAATCCCAACCTGTGAAAAAAAAAAAAGGCCAAGAACCATCACATTATGGGCTAATTATAAGTGCTCAGAATTAAACTCCTTCTAGAAGCTGACTGAAAATTTGGTTTCATAAACCTGTTTTGTTAATGCAAATGGTGAGCTATATTTCACATCTATAATGAAAGATGGGAAGGTTCAGGGAGCCACCTAAAGTAAATTCCTTTGAATGGTGCAACCAGCTCCTTTAAAGTCCTTCAGAGTGATAAAACCAGTGATAACACGAAATATTCCTGAGGTAGCAGGGTGAGAAATCTTCTCCTCCAATCTAAGATCAGGTATGGAAACAATACAACCATAAGGGTTTTTTAAAGGTAGAGCAAACTCCTGGTGGGCCTCTAACTGTCATGGAAGAGCTTCGTTGAACTTTCTATTATGAAGGTAAAACAGACTCTAAATACTTAAATAAATATAACTCCCTCCACACCCTTCGCAGTGCACCTACTCCTCATATATACAGCTCCAGATGAGATACATACCTTGTAATAACACCTAAGAGTCTAAACCAGTGCCAGCTGGTTACCTATTTTTGGAAAGATATCAATATTTTCAAAGTGCAAAGCACATGCAGATCACCAATCATTAGCAGTGATGTAAAAATACCAACATCAATACCAGTGGACTAGTGGTGACTGGGAATGCAGCTGGAAAACAGTACAATGACAGGCTGGTTCAGTGCATTTACAATTTTTCTAGATACAAACATCTCACAATAGGCAACTGCAAACATGCTGCTAACCCTTCCCCCTCCTACTGGCATTCAAAATTCAAACCTGATTCAAATCACCTAAAGCACATTAAAAGAAAAAAGATGTTCATTATAAACATAGCAAATCTCGCCCAAACTCTTGGTTTCATTTAAAATTAGATACTCACCTCTCTAACAAATAAATTTTCTGCTTTTTGTTCTGCATCTTCGGGTACAGAAGGATACAGTGTCCTGATTTCCAGTGAAATTGTGTCTATCTGACAATAAACAAAAAATGTGCAATTTAGTCAAAGGCAAACAGAACAGCAGTTTTGTCCCAGGAAGAGGTTAAGAACCTTGTTATCATGGCTTGCATTTTTCAGCTTGTCGTGCAGCCAACACACATGCATACCAACAACTGCAACCCAGCTCCTGCCCACACACACTATTCAATACTATCAGCTAAGGCATTAATTACAAGCAAGAACAGTGTTCAAGTAGATTTCTGGGAATAAAACTGTTCCAAGCAAAGTTCCTTCAGTCTCTGAGGTTTCTGATAAAAAAAAAGTCAAGTCTTCCTTACATCCTCTCCCAGAAATATATGCCAAATCCAACAGTGCTACTTGCTTCCTCCACTTCCCTTCTCCACCTCATGCCTTTCTGGCAAGGAATGTGGAGACAGAACTAAAAGCTTTGACTCTTTTGAAATGAGAAGAGAGGAGTAGAGTCCCCCCAAGAAGCTGCAAAAGGACAGCTCGGTGGCCGGAAAGTGAGGAGAATCAGGCAGCAGCTTCTCAGAGGGACAGTCCCACCTGTGGGCACAGGCAGCAGGACAGGGCTGACAAGGGACTCCCACCACTGCCTGCAGCCTCTTCCAGCCTCCATAGCCTGCACAAATTAAGCCCTTTTTCTGAATGCAGCTGCTGGCTGAGCTGTTTTGTCAAGCCCCAGAGCAGGAAACCACAGAGAGAAGTGGATCTCCTGAAGTTCTCTACAAGGAGCCAAGCTTCCCTTAGTTCCCAGCAGGCAAACAAGAGGCCAGGGCCACCAGCAGTGCCTGTGTGACCCAGGGCCCCTGTGCTGGGGTCGGCCAAGGCAGCCACTTCACAAAAGGCTCACAAGAGGAAGCTCTGGGGCATTTTCAATTAACCTACAGATCTGTCCCACTCATTTTCTGTGCCATAAGAGGAGAAAACAACCAAAATCAACACCCAGCAGCCTAGATTATGTTCTCAGTTACCATGGAGTAACACTGGCACTCAAGACAGCAAAGGACTGAAACCCAGACAAATCTGGCCTCCCAAACCCATTCTCTCTTCCATTACAGAAAGTTCCACGATTCCCAGAGGAAGGCCTATGGCACACAACTGCTTTAGTACGAAGAATCACTATGTACTAATACCATGAAGCAGCTTGCAGTACCTACTGCGTCCCTGGAGGCTCTCCTCCATCTCCTCACCCTCAGACTAAAA
The DNA here is from genome assembly GCA_013397865.1 of Struthidea cinerea. Classification (NCBI taxonomy): domain Eukaryota; kingdom Metazoa; phylum Chordata; class Aves; order Passeriformes; family Corcoracidae; genus Struthidea; species Struthidea cinerea. The sequence goes on from VZTI01003805.1 coordinate 3,442,807, forward strand.
GGTGATGCTTTCTCCATAAATTGAAGCACCCAAACTCTACACGATGAGTGCCTGGATATAATGGACTGCATTTTTCCTTAGAGTTGACACGAACCACTCTGATTTTCCCCCATCACTTTCCACGTGAGTAGCTATGAAAGAAAGGCACGTACCACTCAGGCAGAAACATCATGGGATTCCCCAAACTTTTTCTGTTTCATCTGGAGAGCTCAGGATACAATATGATTAAACCCTGGCTCTCACAAAAAAATAATGGGAGTGTCACAGACACCAGAAAGTGAAAAAAATCCCATTGTCCTGATAAACTGAGCACAGATTCCTAAATGTGGGTTCCTGGGCTCTACTCAGCTGTGTTACCAATGCCTGCATGAAGTGCTTTACACAATCGTTGAGTCTATGAGTAAAAGAGACAGAAGATGGAGAAGTATGAATTTTCAGGCCATGTTTAGTAATAGATGTCTGAATTCTTGGTTGCTTAGGGACTTCCCAGCAGTACCCACAGTCTCTGGAATGCACCTCATTGCTTTTACTTCACACATACGTGACATTTTAAGCAGCAATGTTTTTTCAGCAGTCATGACAAGACGCAATCCCTGAGCACAGCTGAAAAGCCTGGGGTGCCCCTGTGGCCCATGATATGGAGCTCTTCCCAGGGCTGGGCCCCGCAGCCACGAAGCACCCTCCTCCCAGCACACACAGCACTGCTGAAGATCTGCTCTTCCCAGGCTGAGGCAGAGTGGGAGGCCACAGGAGAGGAGATGAAATGCACCCTGTACCTCACACTGACCCTATCACGACGGTGAATAAGCTTTTGAGAGATCAACAGCCTGTTCTGATTGCCCACAGCAAAACTTGCCTGCTCCATGCATTGCACAGAAAGTAGTTTCCAGTATTTTTTTATAGGTAAGACATATAGCAAGTAATTTCTTTTTACCTAATACAACACTTGTCAACTGATGTGAACACACTGACTGAGACAGGGCCTTAGTGGGGCCATTGTGCCTCCCCCTCCTTACACAGCCTGATAAAAATACTGTAGCTGAACAAGACAGGTAACCCAAGCCCACTGTTCTGCCTGCGGTGCCCTTCCCAACAAGACTGCGCTTGAAAGAAAGAAACACAGCCCTGCAAACCTGAGAAATCTGGTAACACTGGGCTTTCTGCCTTTCTAGACTTTAACAAAGAATATCACAGGTTTATTTACAAAGAATTGGGACGTGAAAAATGTTAATATATTGTTATATTTAAACTTGAGTTAAAAACTACAAAGCACTTCCCTTCTGAGAACTAGTTATGTTTAACCACTTAGCTGCAAAAGCTTGGCCACAAAGGCACTTCCTGTTCATAGTTGATTACTTCCAAAGTTAAATGCTCTTAAAGGCTGATCAGGCACGGCATTATTCACCAAAACTGCTTTATTCAGAAAAGAACTAAATTTCAACAACAGAATATGTGCTTCTGAAACAGTCATCCGAAAAATCAAAGATTTTATTTAGAGAATTCAGTATTTATAAATGTGCTGTGAATTCAGCCTAATTTTCTAATGTTCAGGCAATCATGGCAATTGTCTGTTCAAGCCAGAGGCCAATTACCCTCTCATTTGTGCATGCAAACTGTGGTAATCAAATAATGCAGGTATCAGCCTAAAGCATTCAAGTCTATAATTCTTCTGAATTAATTTTAATTTATTTTATATAAATATCCTATATCTAGCCATGATTTCTGGCACTGCCAGGCTGTCTTATTTGCATAAGCTGTTGGACCCAGGTGTTGGATGAGTTATAAGGTGCAATTTCCCTAAGCACCTTCTCTTGCCACATTCACCTTCTACAATGAAACACGGAAGTTAATACTGCTCCTTCTCAAACACTGATTAGGAATGTTTTCAGGCAGTGACTACTTCCCAGTGACATGGGGAATTCAGCATTTGAAAATGGAGTTCAAACTCCATTAGCCATTTCAAACATCTTCAGTCTGAATCCATTCTGAATAGCTTTTAGTCTGAAAGCACGTTAGCAGTGGTTAAATCTTTAGAGGGATGCATCAACAACGATGATATTTACTTCCTGCAAAGGCCGCCCTTCGGAGAGACCTAACCACACATGGGCTGACATGTTCCTCCCTAGTAATGCTTACATTCAAGCTCTCTAAAGAAAAGCTGGTCAGCCCCACTTTCATCCAAGTAAACAGATTCACTTAACGTTACCAAAACCGGCCATGAGTTAGTCCATCAAATTAAAAAGCAGGCTAAGATGCAGCTAAGATGCTGTACAAATACCACAGTGCAGAGGCTGTTGTGGTACAGGGCTCCCTGACAGGCTGCAGTCCCAGCACAGACCACACCACCTGTGCAGGGGGCAAAGAGAAAGGAAAGCAGGAACAGAGCACATTTAAAGGACAGATTTTGGCCCATCACTTCCTGAATCGCATTCAGTGTGAGAGGCTATGCTTTGCTGACTGCATTAAAGAGTTGGAATGCATCCCCAAAAGTCCAGATACCTCTCACTGTCCTGCTCCTGCCAGCCCATGCAAACTTGCACATCAAGGATACCCATAACCCCATTAGTTATGAGAGTAATGGACTCTCATGGGAAAGTGGGAGCTAGATCATGGGCTATTTGAAAAAGCTCATGATCTCACCACTGTAACTCTTCTGATCTTAACAATAACAGTCAGGTTTCAGGGGTTTTTCTAAGGAGGCTCCAAGGCCTGCACTTCCAGCTGCCCCTATGGCACACGTTTCATATGAAGAGGCAGTGTCCTTGATGACTCTTGCTCCCTCTCCTTACAGATGCATCTGGTTCTGTTATGAACTTCTGTATCCAGATGAACAACTTTTGTCCCTGCACAGATCTAGAAAGCAGAGGTTTCACAACCTGAAAAATAGGGAGATTTTGGCTTTTGTTCAGAGCTAAAAAAAAGAAGCCTGGAAACAATCACACCTGCAGTGATGGCAAGCAACTCAGCCCCTCTTCTTCTAAGGCCTCTGTGATGCTTGGAGGGAACAGGGCTCCCAGGTGGGCTTTCAGAAGCCCAAAGAGTCAGGAGCACATCAGACTGAAATTCAACAGGTTTTGCACTATACAGGCAAGTTTTGCCATCTTACACCTCTCCTAAATTTAGGCAACGAATTTTTGCTTCTATTGCAGGTTGAAAACGCAGTATTCAGCCAAACTACAAATAGTTTTAAAAAGTCTCAGTTCCACTTTTCAAACAGATTTAGGAAAGTCATACGTGAGAAGGAGGAACAAATTTTCAAGACCCAGAGAGTTTAATGTGCTTTTATAGTATACAAATTTAAGTGACCATTAAATACTTTCATCTACCTTTTTAAAACAGTTAACTTATATTTACCAACATACCATTAACATACACTTAGTTACTAAACCTGCGCACAAACAAAGCTATTAGCAAAGGAGTGCTGAGCCTTTTGCCACTAAGGAAGAGCAGCAGTAATTTTAAGCAAGACTTCAGATCCTGGAGAGACTTGAAAAGAGGCTTCTGGGCGTTCAGTGAATTTCCAAAGGATGGAAGAAAAGATGAAAAATTACTTATGAAAGGATACAGCAAGTATTTTGTTTGGATATATGACAGTGCCTAGGAGCAGAAGTACAGATGTATGACAACAAATGCAGGCAATAATAAGATATCAAAGGTTAAAGGTGGGAGTGAGACCAACTTGAAAGAAGGTGTAACACTTCCTTCATGGCCTCCTTTCTGGCAAACACATAGCAGAAAAGTGAGAAATAGGAATCCCAGACAGCAGCAGTTCCAGTTGTTAAGGAGAGTGTGGCCAGGTTTGGGGAACAGAAGGTAAAGGAAGCACAGCAACCCAAAGGTGAGGATGCAAAACTACCAGGATCATCACCAAGCTTGCCTTTTTAGAAATACAACAGGAAGGCAATCAACTCTCTCTTACTACCACCAAGAAGTACAGTGTAAGCTCTGCACTGATGCATTGCTGCAGAAATTTTCACTGGCCATTATTTCACAGCACAGCAACAGAAGGAAAATTTGTTAATGGGATCCAGGAACAGGTGAAAAATGAAGCTGAGCTGATATGCTTTTTCTGAAATGGAAAACGGACTTTGGGCAGGCAAACGAGTTATAAGGAAGGAATTGCTAGGAAAACAAGAAGTAGAACTGATGTGAATCAATTATTTTTTATTTTTTTAAGGGATTATTAAGCATGGTTACAAAAGAAGTGAAGTATCTTTTCCCCAGCTGGAATAAAACCAGAGAAGGCATCTGTAATGTATACATCTTGTACTCTTCTGTGGAGATGCAGGGGAATGGAGGAATACTGTCTATCAGACTCAGATTGATATAAAGAATTCTCTGCTGTTCCACAGACTTCACATAACATGCTGGAAATGACCAACAGAAGTCTTGTGAGAATAACAGCATTCTCTTTGAATGCAAGTCAAAAAGAGAAACAATTCTGAGATGAAACAACAGTGACAATAATTCATACATTTCTGATGCATGTGGTGAACACGATAGATCCAAAAATTGGAAATCATTATTAAAAGCAGAATTTTCTCCTCTGTTCACTGCCTCAGCTAACTCTTTTGGTTGGGGTTTCACTCTGAAGAGACTTTAGCCCATAGGATGTGCTCACCCACAGGCCCAAGCTGGGGCTGTGTCAACACTGAGACACGAAGTCTGCAGCAAGTGTAATCATTAGGAGTTAAACAGGGCCGGCCACCATTTCCTCGGGCATTATCACATTAAATCCCACTCAGAGCCAGCCTGGGCACCTTCTAATTCAGTCAGATGTGGACCCTTTTCTACTTAAATGGCTGACCCAGACTTTTGTGCACAGGTGATATTTCAGCAGGAGGGAGCAGGACTAGAAATAGATATTCTGCAACTGGGACACCTGCCTGGTACAGAAGCTCTGCAGTCCTGTCTGGTGACATAGGCTCTTGCCACTGACACTGACTTCAAAAGGAGGTAACAAAGATGAGAGAGGTTTATTGCAAGGATATGGACCCTACCTACCACTGCCTTTGCTCTTCTGTGAGTACAGACCATCTTCACCATGCAAGTACCTCTCCCATCTGTCTTAACCTCTTTGTTCTTATTATTTTTTTAATTTAAATAGACTATGCCAAATAGTTGCAAAGCATAACACAAATGAAACAAAATAGAAGTAGCTACTAAAATCCAGGCAACAACTGCTTGAAATAAATGAAAATAAGGATATGAAAATATGCTTGACAGACAGAGGTCTTTAGCAGTAGGACAAGATTCTTCTTTCACTGAGGTTTGCTGCATGGACTTGAGCTCAGTTACTCTAAACCAAAGGGCTCAAGGGCCTTGTGACAGCACACAGTATGTCTAGTCAGCTTTGTAATGCTAAGTTTCAATTTCATAAATTGACAAATGTGCAAAATGGATAAAGGAGTTAACAATAATGAGGGAATCTATTCTGTTTAGCTTCTCTCAATCCCATGAGCACATTAACTCAGTTAATGCCACCAAGGAGATAGAGCCATTTAGTAAAACAAAGCAGTCAATTAGATTAAGCTGCCCTCCTAGGACAGGAGCAGTGCCATGAGCTGATGGGAAGGGCCCTCACAGAGCAGTTACAATTGGTCACAAATTGAAATGTCTTTCCATTAGAGAATGCCTGTTCATCAAAACCTAAATGTTTTACAAAGTTGGGTTGATTTTGCAGAAGCTGCTGTTCAATGCAGGCAATCTGCCTGTGCACTTGCCTGGCAACACAGCTCCCCAGCCACCCTTGTGACCACCCCAGCACCACCACTGGAGAGCTGCTCTGGGCCCCCAGGCTCTCCATGTCTTGCCAGGACAAGCAATGGGGGACCCAGGATGAGGTCAGGCAGCTCCACGGCTGTGGGGTCAGGGATCCACTGCCTCTCAGTGTCCCACCATGAGAGCTTTCCTCAGCACCAGAGACTATCTGGTGGCCAAATACATCCAACAGAACAGCATCAGAAGTTACAGATTAAATTAGACTATAATAGTGGGGAGAGATTCTAGGACTGGCCAAACTACCACTGTGCAGAGCAACAGAGAAGTATACACTACAGAATAACATGTTCAGTGAGTTCCTGACATGCATCTGGGAACAACCAGGGCTTCAAGCTTTATCTAACCCTGAGCAGTAAAATCATGCATATATAAGTGTCAGAGGAAAAAAAAAACAACCCAAAAGCCAAGTGAATTTGGTGGGAGGGAAGTATGGCATTTTGCATGAGTTAAGAAAATCTTAAGAGAGTCCTTGGAGAACTTCTGGCTCTTCCTCTAGCAATGGAGATTAAATCAATGAACAGAACAAACCTAAGAAAAGGAATAACACATATTTGCCTTGTACTTACTGAAAAGTCATCATCAGGGAACAATATCAGATCTTTAAACTGGCTGTCCCCAATATTTTTTTCGATCTCTGTGATAACAGCCTCATAATCCAAAGGCTCCAAGAGTTTGGGTTTTTCCTGCTGTGGAAAAAAAAGAAAAAATCAGGTGATCTCCACACACAAATTTGCTTTCCTCCCCCTTTGTAAACTGACATCTGCTGCTTTTTTGCTTTTATACACCAAAGCATGAATAACTTCTCCCCTCATTCCATTCTGTTCAGCTTGTTGCATCTGAGCTCGTGCACTAAAGTGAAGTGAGGAAGCTGGGCCACTTGTAACAGCCACTCTCCATCTCACAACTCCAGAGCAATCTGTCAGCTCATTACGGAGACCAAAACCACCACCTTAATCTACCTGGAATTCTCTCTTTCTCCATAAATACATCAAGAAAATTGATGGACACAGTTTGAACTGAACATAGAAAGGACTTTGAGCTAATATGTTTCAGAATAAGAAACCTACTTATTTATTCACTGTTTTACACAGTCCCACCGTTTGAACTGCTGGCAGCTTGTGAAAGCCACTATATTGTTTTACTTGGCAATAATCCAAGATTATTTTCCTGGGATAAACTGGCATCCATCTCCATGGTTTCTCTTGTCAGAAGGCAGGACTAGTATCATCATAGCAGTACTACTATTGCCTGAAACAGCAGTAAAGTAAGAAACCACCACAGGAAAAAGTAAAGTCACATTGTCTTGAAATACAACCCAAAAATAGAAAAAGAGAAGCCTGCCTGACATGCTAGAATACATTAAACAAAGGAAAAGTCACGTACTAGAGTGAGAACATTTACTCAATTCAAAGATGTAAGCATCAGGAAGAGTGAATGAGAAAGAGCAAGAACTGCCAAAAGGGTTGGAAAAGAAAGTGATGAGAGAGAAAAAGGACACTAGTGGAAAGCAAATGCAGAAACTTCACTCTCTCAGTCTGGTGCAAAAGTGGACAGTAGACAAGATTGTATTTTACCCACTGTTCTTTCATTGGGCTATCCAGAATTATACAAAGTTTCCCTCCATCTTCCCTTAATCAAAACCAAGGTGTATTGAAAAAGAAAGCTTTGATATCTCCATAAAACAAACTTCTCCAATGAGATTGTCCATCATATCTGATTTTACTTATCTCATTCATGTATGGTCCATTATACATATAATGATTCAAATGTAATAGTCCCTCTTCCTTTTGACTTTGTCCTAGAAAGTTCTTGTTTTTTTAGTAATCACAGTCATCTCAAGATTTCTTGTGAACACTGTTTCCCTTCTATATTGAGTCCAAGACTCCCCTTGGCATCAAACGCATCTATGAAAAGTTTAATTAAGTATCAGTAACACAGCCACACAAATTAGATTAAAACACAGGAATACACATGTTCCTACAAAGTTAGTCCATTGCTGAACAGCTGATGCAAGAATCACAGAACAACTCAGGACCTCTGCAGGTCACCTACTCCAAATCCCTCCTTAAAGAATCAAAGCTCCACCAAAGGATGGCAAGGCAATTTAAAAAGTTAGAACTGCTTCTTCAGCAGATCAATTTTTACCTCTCTTCTCAGTCTATTAACTCTCACAGTCCCTTTTGCACACTTAAGAGTTAATAAACTTTTAAAAGTCATTAGTATTTAGCATTCACAGGCCACAAGCAGTATCTACTGATGCTGAGACATTAAAGAATTGTAAAAGACAGGTAAGATCAACACAAAACAGTAACAAATCAAAGAAAACCACGTTCATGTTTGATTTAGATTCTGTGACAGGACTGGATTCTGGTTTTGTGATGTCCAGTTAAGACAAGGAGCCCTACTAGGACAAGAGACTTCATAATAACCCAGCCACAGCACCTTAAGCTGCCCCAAGCTGGTACTTGGCCCTGGCCTGCCCCAGTTGACACACAATGATCCAGTCCTGCTCAAGAAGCTCTTGGGCTGAGTCTTACCCTTAGTAAGGTTTCTCTCTGTCGTTTGCCGACAGCGGTTCCCCACAGAAACTTAATGGGGTCACTTGGCCATGTCACCATACACAGCTTGCTCTCATTCCCTTCCAAACTGCGTTAAGTCCCCGCAGTATCATCTTGACAGGAGTTTTAGACTTTCTGCCATTAAATCTGTCATTACATCTATTTATTAAATATTTATCTATAAACATATAGTTATATGTTTATAACTATAAACATATTTTTAAGGAGTTAAAACCACAAAGAGAAAACACCAGTGCCCACTGAGTGTGCTATCTCTGCTGTATCACTGATTTTGGCAATGATGCCAAGGCCTGAACAAAGTTCACTCAGTTCAAGTTCAGCAGGAAACAAACTTGTAGTAGTGCAACTGTTACCTTCAGTAGGAAACCTTACAGCAACCATTTACAAGGAAACTCATAATAAAAGTGAAAAAAATACGTACACTGACATTTATGATGCAACAGTGCTTCACACAGGCATTTTTTTCCTGTGTAGTGGTTTCACTAAAACATGAACATTTTCTGCAGAAAATATGTGACACTGACTACATCGATAACCCTCCCTTCCCAGAGCTGATACTGTCAGGCTAATGATTCTGCAACAATCTCAACTCTTAGTAAGTAACACATGCCACTGAAATCATAAAAAGTCCACTCTCCAAATCAAGACATGTGTCAACACAATCTTAATCTTGGTCAGATGCTCCTTGGAAACATCATGAATGTCAGTTTTCAAAATCTCCTTAAAAAAATTAAGCAAAAAAATGACATAAGTAGTCACCTTCCCATTGAAGTTGTAGACTAGAGAAGAGCTGGGAAACCCCAGAAATCTTGGGACTTCTCTTGAAATATGGGGAAATCCCATAAAAATGTGTAGCATTTGCAGGTTTTCTATACCCGTGGAAACTACCCTTTTTGCTGGGGCTGGCAGAAGGAAGAGGTATTCCTTCTTCCCCCTGGAAATCCCTGTAAGGTTGGGGTGAACACAGCTACATCCCCTTCAAAATTAATATCCTGCAGATGTTGGGGTGCAAGTGGAGGCAGGGTAAGCTATGTCACATTGCCCTCTCTTTGCTCTTCAGAAACTGGTAATGCTCAGAAAGCCACTCCTGAAAGCTGCTCAAACACTCCAGGGGAAAACTTCTCCTTGGCAGCTGCAAGGTCATTTACATGAGACAAGAATACAATTCGAGAAAACCCCGAAGCAGAGGAACACAGCAAGCGTATGAACATCACTGTTCCCACAGCACTAATCTCTTGCTCTCAGTGCTGCAAAGGGCAGGATCTGATGGAAATATTTTAACAGATGTTAACAGAGAAGTCTTTGGAGAAAGATTACACATCTGAACTAAATGCAAGTAGATATGACATTATCAAACCTACTGCAAAACTTTTCAGTGGAGCACTTCAATATTTATGGTGATGTTTTTCTACTGATGCAATAAAAATTACATTCTTCCTTCCATGTCAGTACAGCAAAATCCTGTGTAAAATGCAATACTGTATTATGCCAGCTCCCATAAATCAGAGATGCAAGTAATAGCCTAACCTTGTCAATACACTGGCTGCAGAGATAATTTAGTCCCCTGCCAGCATCAAGCACGATGCTATAATAAATGTGATGCCTCTCTTCATCAATTCTGCATGTTCTTACAGACCATAAGACTCTGCTCTATGGACACTGACTCCATCCCTTGCAGAGCCAGTACTTTGGACTTGGCAAAGCTCAGCAGTGCAGTGCTTGAGTTGCAGTTGTGATGGGAAGTGGCAGCTGGTTAGTTAGCAGCTTATCTCTACTGGTGTGGGATGGCTGCTTGGTTTTTTCCTTCCTAGCAGACAGAAGCAGTGATGTTGGGATTAGCAAATTTCTCCCTGCAAGCACTAGCAGAGATCTGTAAATGAGTAGGGCTGATTTAAAGCTAATTTAATAACCCCAGCACTGCCTCTTCTCAATTTAACTTGTCTGTTCTTTTTGGAAACAGGCCAGCCTGGCAATCTGTGCCAAAATCGAATTATGCTGTCTTGGATTTCTGTAATGCTTTTTATATTCTCCATCTCAAGTGAGTAATGAATTTAGTTGTGCTGAAATGGTTGTGAATACATCTAGTAAAAAGGCACTCTCCAACTCGTCACCTGCTGCAACATTCTCAGCAGTGCCATTTACTTCACACCCTGACAGTGTTGTGTAGCTTCACATGTTGTTGAGCCAGCTTTTCCATGCTCTTTTGGAATACTGAAGAGATGTTAAATCAGAGCCAACACCACAGGAGGATAATACACTTTCACAGGGGTGAAACCAGCCAGATTCCACCAGTGATATATGGCTTCATTGCCATCACCTTCTGGTCTAGGTGAAAAAGGATTCTATTTCCCAGCAGTAATGACCCAAAATATCCACATAAATGATATTACAGAATCAAATACAGTACTTGACACACCTCCAGATGCACAGACATTGTGCACTGATGCTAGTACCCATCTTTTCTTCATAATTAGATATCATCCTCCTAAAGCTGTATGTCTGTGAACACTCCCTGAAGGAGGAAATGATGTAACAGAGACCAGTAGTCTCTGAACAGTCATCCCAAGAGCTTCCCCATTCTAAAAATAAACTAGACTAACTGCTAGGATTTTCTAATGCTTTATTATCATATTATTCCAACACCAAATCCCAAATATCTAAAATTTATTAATTTAATAGAGATGTTTAAATTAATTCCTTCTCTTCCACACACCAGGAAGAAAAAAATGAAGGAAACAGATAAACACAAAGAAATTAAGTGCTGGACTTCAGTTACCCTAACCCTATATCTGTGACACAAGGATCCACGTTCATAAAGAGAATCAAAACTATTGTGATGGCCAGATTGGTCAAGATCAAGCAAGACTCTGATTTTATATTTCATTCAAGCTATGGCTTGTCAAAAATGACAGTTCATTCTAGTATACATTTGAAATACTGAAATGGGCACTTAAAAGAGAAAGGGCCAATTTTACTGTTACTACAACAACAGCATCACCTTCCTTCATTTTTTTAGACTTCTTAATGATATTATTAACCAAACCCAATCCTATCAAAACTCACAACAGCAAATTAAACTACTTTTTAGGATGATACCAATGTGAAGTGCTTCTCACACTCCTTTGTTCTTCCTTTCCTTTCGCAGTTAAATACTGTATCTCTGACATAATATATGTCTTTCTGTGTTTTCATATGGTTAATATCTGTAGCTAATTATATTCCAACAGGGCAGGCCAACTTCAATTGAATATTTCTTTGCCAAACCTGTCCAAACTGAAATTAAAGAACAGCCAGGACTCCGTGACTTTTGGAGAAGACGTAGCATAAAGGCTGAATTTAACCCTGTCTCAGATATGCCGGAGATCCACCCTGCCCAGCAGGTCTGAGATGTGCTACTTGCAGCTGCCTGAACACTCAAGGAGCTGAAGCTAGAAAACAATTTGGGTTTCATGGATTCACCACAACTTCTGCATTTCTGTAGACCAATGTCTGTCTCTATTCACCACGGGGCAGCAGAGCAGTTTGGTGCCTGGGGGTGAATTCCATGAGAAGGGTATCTCCATTGGGTGCACCTTTTCCCCCCACCACATCATGGGTGAGCAGCCTGAGATCCCATGTGCTCCTGGCAGGGAGTTCCATGGCAGCATTTGTATCCAGAGAGCACAGACAGCACAGCCACTCCAGGATTAAGGTGTCCCCAACACCCTCAAGCAGCTGAGCTGGGAGGAATCACCCACTGAAAATACTCTCAACCCCACAGGCCTCCCCTCTCTGCTCCCAACACACTCTGCGTCGTGCTACAGATTTCATTTAAGGAAGGTAAGTTTTGCATTTCAAGCACAGGGCAGGCAATTCAAGGTCTGCAAAAGGTATCCAGGGTATGGATAGGGAAGCACAGCCAGAACCAGCAGGCAGATGGTCTCTCCTTTTGATTCAGATCTCCTCCTATTTATGACTGCTTGGCCTGTGCTGCATCTATTTACAGTCAACAAACTCTCTGGCCACATTACAAAGGCTTCCTTTGGCTCAGTATGTGATCTACAGTCAACAAATTTATTAAAATTAGTGGTACAAAGAAAATTTTCCTTGACACAACCCCCCCACCTTAAAATACATTCACTTGTCAGGTCCAAAATGTTTAATTTGTCATGACCTTCAGTAAACCTTGGAGAATTGCACTTGGAAAGAATCCAGTCAGGGCTGCACAGCTCAACTAATATACTCTTCAGTGTCAGCACTGAAGCCAATGCACCAATAAATTCCATTAAGGGGATTGCCAGTTCCCACACGATTCTGCTACAGAGAAAATCGCAAAGAATTATGAAGAATCCAACTCCTAATTCCTAGTGATTCAGAAATTACTTGCCAAAATGCTATAGCACCCATCAGCTCAAGCACAGCGTAAGAAAGGAAACCTGTTGAAGATCCTGCTGGGTGTAACAAACACAAAAAGTAATTTTCATTCTTTAAAGCCTCCTTATTCAAAGAAAATTCTGATTGACACCGATAAGTGACCTGCTTGACTAAATGAGACTTACTTTGTGCAAAGACAGCTGGGATAGGATGAATCCTAATTGCTTACACAACCACTGGGTCAAAATCTGTTGTGGATCCACTGTTTTGTGGATCAAAATCTATGTAAATCTACTTTGTATTATTTTCCAGCTTTAAAAATTACTGTAAGATAATTCAGCATGTTAAATATTTGAAAAATAGAAACACCTCTCATGTAGATGAGCTATCTCAGAAAATTTTCCTTTCAACTCGTGGTCCAGCTGGAGCCCTCGGAGCCTTCAGTGGCACACGGAGCTGCTCCAGCACGGCAACTGACAAGTGACCAGGGCTCAGGCTGCTCAAACCACAGAGATCTGTTCTCAGGCAACTGCCACCCACACTTTCTAATATCTCTTGTTTCTCAAGACAGAATTTATCATTGCTTTCATTATGAATTTTGAAAGCTCCAGCCCTAATAAAACTACCTCACTCATGGTTGAACTGTGGAAGCCACCACAGGACTGTTGGTTAGCAAAGCCTCCAGCTGAGGGGAGAGAGGAGATGCTTTGTGCTACGCCCAGCTTAGTCATATCCATTTCCTGAATCCTGGTTCCCAACCATGACTGAGCACCTGGCATTGCAGCCTTGCTGCAGAGCCTTCCGACTCTGCAATGGCAATGCACGGGCATGTCCATCTTCATGGAATACCACTTGTCCTTTCAGACAGTAGATAAAATGATCAGTACAATCTGCAAAAAACCTTCAGGGCAAGAAGGCAACAACTTACTCATCCTCCCTGCTTATGCAGTATCTTGAAACTCTCCTTAGGAAGGACATTAAAAAAAATACATTTAATCATAAAACTACTGACGTTTTTATAAAAGCCACTGACAAGACCTCTAATGAAACTGCTAAGTTTTAAATTTGGATTTAATTGGTTGGCTTTTCAAAATGTCAAGAATAACACCTTCTAAATAGCGAGGACTTCTGAAGCCTAGACTAAATATTTGCCCATAGGTCACTTCAGGGGAAAAACAAGAAAGTTTTGTAAAGCATCATAAGGGTTTTTTAAAAGTAATTTACATAGACCTCTAACCCAGCAACACTCAGCCACTTTCTCTCCCCTTACCTGACCTAAACCTGGAAAAAAAAGTGCAGCTTTAGCAACAAAAGGCTTTCTTTGAATCTACCACACAGAACCTATTCATGAAGAAAGCAAGCAAAAGCCAAAGACACAATTCACTCCTGTTCATGCAGACATCTGAACAGACAGGTAGGGTGTGATGGAAGAGGACTGGGCAGAAGGGATGGGAACTGTGGGGGAGCAGAGAGGAGCTGCCAACAGAGCTGGAGTGTTCTGCTCAGCCACTTGCCTCGTTAGTGATTACTTCACTCCAGGGAAGGAGAAGGGCATTGTCCTGCCCTGTGCACCATAAAGGGGATGCTGAAGTGAGTCTAGTTCAGCTGTTTTGGAAACATGCTTTGCTTCCTGTCCACTTCTTCTAGCACAGTCTCAGGTGTGCAGAGCCACGGCCCCAAAGAGAAACGTTAACAAAACCAGCCTGCAAGCTGCATGCAGTCCACTTGACCAAAGCTTGTCAGCTTCCTGTTTAAAGTTTACGTAAACAGCACTTCTGAGTCTGTCTGTGCACATGTGCGCACACACACACACACCTATAACATCACACATACAGTCATTGTAGGCTCAGGAAAACCTGTATTTAAAGAAAAGATACTCCCAATTTTTGCCCTTAAACAGCACTCCCAGCAGAGGTAGAAGCCCAGCCTGGACACCTATAGCATCCACACAACAATAATAGAAGTGGTTACAGCAACAGGCAAACTGGTCCCCTCCGTTTGTGCAAACTGGATGAATTAGGGAGACAGAGGGATCTACCCACAGTTATCTGTGTACAGGTTCAGGGGAAGTACAAAAAGAAGGAAGTGCCTGGCATTCTTCCCTCACCCATTCCTCCACCAGGTTCAACCAGCACAAATCTGCTCCTAAAATGGGGGTAGATTTTACATCACACTGTGCACAGCACAGGATTGTCTTTAAAACAGTTTTATTTACTTTGAAATGAAAGATTTCTTTCTAGCAGACTGTGGTTTTAGAGTACATAGAAGAGTTTGTTTTTCAAGGACTGAAGGGAAAGCTCCAATATCTGTTCATTAGATCACGCTCTGATGCTAAAGGCTTTGATACTATTGCATGTCTGATGAAGTTGCAACGCAGTGCAAACATCCATTGTTCATTTTCAATTAAAACCTAAGATTTAGATGTATGAAGACCTAGACATGTCAACTGAGCAAACAACTGTTTTGAAAGGGGCTCTACCACTTCAGAAGCCCCTGAAGCAAAAACAACTAACAAAAATGTTTGCATTAGCTCTAAATAAACTTTTCAAAGAGAACATTTAACTTCTACAGTACTTACTAATAAGTCACTGTCCCATGGGGTAAATCTCATGAATGCTGTTCTGCTTTATTTTATGCAGTGAATAACCCTCTTTCTCTACCGGCACTATGGTTACTTATCTCTTCACAAGTAATAGGTATTTCTCATGCTACATATCTGAGTAAATGATTTTAAGTATTTCCATGGAGGCTTTATCTGTAAAATTAACATAATCTATACATGGCCATTATAAACTCTGCTCTCACAATGACGTTAAAATTGTAATTGTTTCCTTGACATCAACTCCCCTCCCAGTCAATTATCTGGCTGTCAAGGGATTTACACACACAGGATGTAAATGAGAGCAAAATCTGGTCAATGACACTGAGCTCAATCATCAACCTACAATCAATTAAAGCTAATCAAATAATAATTAGTCTTACAAAAAAGGGGCGCTTCCACCAAATAATGCAAGTCCATCTACAGAAAACACAGATCTAAGAATAGTATATGAAGAAATGCACTCTGAGTAAGGTCCCCATACACAAAAGCCTTTACGGCTGCAGTGGGAGCTGACACCACTTTGACATCTGTGTGGAGGTGCAGAGGACTGATGCATGAAGGAGAGATTGGCTGCTGGTTGATAGCAAAAAGTGCCTGTAGGCCAAAGATTTAACATGCTCCAATTATGAAATATTGGGCAGAAAGACACAGATTGCAAGGCACAAAAGTAAAGCCAAGTGTGCCTGCATTTCCTAAGGGCTAAACAGACTACTGAGAAATACATCTACAGAGTAATATGACACAGTGACCCCATCTTAGGCTATCTTATGTCTGAAAAGAACAGAAATCAGCACAGATTCCCCTGCAAAGCTGAGCTATGTCACTGACATACAGCAGCCATCCACGTCAGGGGAAGTGCAGGGTGACCTACGAGCCTCTGATGAAACAGTCTTGTTGCCTATTTCCAATTACAGGCAACAGGCACAGGGTTACAAGTGCTCTATGTTTCAGGTCAAACTACAATGCATTGTTGTTTTTTCTAAGAATCAGTAAAATTCGAAGGTTCTTCAGCACCACTAAATTGAATGCTCAGTTTCTGTTATCTGAGGATATGGGAAAAAGGGAACAAGCACATTCCTCTTTATCTGCAGGCAGGTTGCTGGCTTACTGTTACCATTTGGGCTTTATTTCCAGCCATCCTTTCCTGTAAGGCTGCAATAACTTCAGATGAGCAGTAATAAAGTACAGGCAGGATTTGTACAATAATGACAAAAATCCCTCCTCACCAGGATTTAAGAGGATAAGTGAAGAAAGCAGCGCCTACCCTCCTACCAAAGCCTTGTGAACTGCCGTGGTTAGATGCTTTCAGCAGCACCACCAGCATTCATTCCTGAGACCCTTGACCATGAAGCTCAAATGTGGTATCTTTGACTGTATGTCAACAGCTCAGGGCAGCAGAAACTACACCATAAAGTAGCCTTGTCAAAAAGATCCACTTCCATATAAAATACCTATTCAAAAAGGCAGCTAGTCACAAGCAAAACCCAAACACTACTAGATGAACCACAAACCATCTTAACTGGTGACCAAGTGTTACAACTGCAAAGTTCTTTTCCTTCCTATTTAAAAAAGCTAATGAGAATACTCTTCTTGGTTGTTTTATCACTGATTCTGTTACACTGGACATGCTGAAAAGCCTCAAAAGTGCTATCTTCATGCACGGGCAAACAGAGTAACTGAATGAACAAAACTATGGAAGAAAACCAAACACCTCTTGCCTTGAGGAAAAGGATTCACTATCTCTTCTTGGGGAAGCCATTAAATGTTTCATGAGCTAAAGTAGTCTTTCCAGTGAAGAGAATACACTGAAAATCAGTACTTGCCCAAGACTCCTCAACAGCAGGCTCTAAGCATTTTACCTATTGCTGTCTGCAGTTTCAATTTCAGTCAGGAAAGTTTAGGCACAACACAGTTAATGTGAGCTTCCAAGTGCCCCACAGTGCAGTTTCAGGAGCCTCAGTCCTGGCCCAAAACCACCAGTGGTAAAGCTACTGTGTAGCCCACAGGGCAAAACCTCACTCCAGCTTTCCACCAAAGGTTCTGGAGCTTTCTCCAGTGGCTCCCTGCACTGCAGAAGGCCAGTGTATTCCTCCTTTTCCTGGCCTTGAGAGGTGCCCATTGCAGATTACAAACTCTGAAATAGCACAGAGGAACTTTCCACTCCAGAAGCAGCATTATGGATTTTCATGGAACTACCAGGCACTTGCTATGAGGTGCCAGAGGGACTATCACACACTCCGGCTCTCAGTATGTTTCTGATCAACAATGTGAGGCTATAAAAGTTTCCCTAACGCGCCTGAGCTCTGTAAATGCCTGAACTTCCTGTGCTTCAGTCTCATTCTCCAGTGCTCAGTCCCTGATGATAGACTGAACGAGGCTTGGTGAATCCTACATGAACAACGAGCAATAAATCCTACTCTCTCCAAAGTGTAGTCCTAAGAGCGACCTGCAATTTCTTAGCCATTTCTCAGAAGAGGTGAAAGAAGGGTGCATACTCACACAGCTTAATCTGTGAATTTCTCCTTGATTCACTCTCCTAATGGTCTTTCTCTTCTTCCGCAGTTCACTGGGCTCCCTTCTGAATCTCCCACGAAAACTCATTGTATCCGTAGGAATTAAGCAGCCAACAAATATCTCTTTAAAAACTGTGCTCCTTTAACCTCCTTCCTTCAGCAGCTTCAGCACAACAACTGGAAGCTGCGTGTGCTGTTCAAGGGGGAAGTAGGTCTAAAAGTTACACGCTGTATCCACAGTAACTGAACAGAAAGAAGAAGAAAACCAGCAATAACTCATTTCTTCCTGTGAACAACATTCTGCTATTAAGGCAAGAGCATCTCATTAAACCATAAATACACCCAGTCTCCACCTCTAATGCAAATCGAAATAGGAAGTTGTAGAAAAAACGCCGCAAGTGATCTTTGTCTCAAACACCCTTACATCCTTTCTCCTCACCACCCTCCCTGATTCGAAAGCCAAAAACAGCTGCACTCTTACTTCATGTGCATGTGTGTCTACAAGATAAAAAAAGTCATTCACAGAACAGCCATCTCCTACAGAGCCCCTCGGTAGCAGACTTGGGCCAGAGAACACGCAGTGACAGGTTTGTGCTGCCAGGGCCGTCTCTGCTTTTGGACCAAGGTAGCAGTTCCCCTTTCAAAGTGGCGTGAAACACCAACAAGAGGAAGAAACCTGCAAATTCCTAAATTTGCAGACAGTTACAAAAAGGGGAAAACAGAGAAATTCATACGCTAATATCCAAAACACATTTTTGGCTTGTAACAAACAGGTTTTAGAAATGCTTGTAACCGGCCAACTAAGAACCTGCTTGCTTCACACGCTGCTCCCACCTCAGGAGAAGGAGAGCTGTCAGACTGAGCCTGCTTCCCAGATGCCCCACACAGGGGAATGCCAGCAGCTCCCCTTGCCCACTACCCCATACAGGGGCAATCCTAGCAGCACCCAGACAGGTTAGAAGCCCTCACTCAGTGCCTCAGAACTGCAGTGGCAACAGGAGCAGTGACATGGCCAATCAAATTATTCTTAATTAAGGTAGGAGACTCACCCAGTGCTCAGCTGTCTGAAGGCTGGCAGGGCACAAAGGTCTTTTAAAACTGAACAAACCCCCTCAGTGCCCACACATGTGCAGGCACACACACAGACCCTTTTCTTCTTTGTTCCAGCTGAGGATTCATCCTGCTGCAGTGGCAATGCTGCACTCCCCTATGCACACAGCCTTTATGTGGCACCCATTAGGTTTTTATTTTTATTTAGCATCTCTGTTTTATTTAGCTAGGACAAAGTGATACTTTTTCTGCTTTCTTATGCTGTGTTTTTTGCCAATTGGACAATAAGCATCATTCTCACAACTTGTTCAAATTAATTAATTACTCTTTGAGATCTGCAACTTTACCCTGAGTGCCATTTTTTTTATTTCTTTCCAACAAATAATTCTGATTTCTACAAACTCCAGGAACTCTTTTATACATTCCTCAAGATTAGTAACATTTGATCCAAAGTAACAAACCTTTGCAGGAGTTCCAAGGATTGTTCCATATGCTAGGTTTCCATTCCAGGAGAGCAGAGACACTGAGCCCAGCATATCTGACCTGAACACTACAAAACCACATCTGTTTGATCAGTTGTTTTCCTCTTCCAAAGTTAAAACGTGGTGCAGGTCTTGAATTAACCCCCCATCTCATCATTGTCTTTGTCATTCAGCTTTGCCTTTGAGAAGATCACCTCCTTTAAACTGTTACCAGCCCTAAAACAACACCCTAAAGTGGATTTCACTGTACTCCTACTAAGTGGTGAAAGGCATCTGTCTGGCACTAGGAAACAAAAAAGACAACAGAAACCCTTTGCCAAGGTATGCAGACATTTCAAGTAGCTACCAATATAGAAGCACAGCATTAACCAAGCTGGAATCACCCTTGTTTTCTCTCAAACTACCACACTATCTCTACTGCAGTCCCTGGTGCCTCTCATGTAACACAGGGAAGGTGGCTGCCAAGACCAGAGGTCCTTGCCAGAAGTTAAATTTAATGCTGGAATCATCAGCTCTGCTGGCTTTACTTTAGGCAGGTATCAGTTCCTCTCAGAGGCTCCTTCGCTTATCCACTCCTTAACTCAACTGTAACGCAGAACAAGCAGAGTTCCATCTTTCCTTTCCCTGGGAAGGCTCTCTCCCAGCTTCCTCCCTCCCACAGCACAGAGGAGCCTTTCCACTAAGATAAGGGTCACTACCACTTCCTGAAACTTTAATGAACTTGCATTACTCCAAAATAATACAGAAGATGAACTTAGGTTCAAGTCTCCAGCTGGTCCTCATCCAGTTTACTCCACTGAGTGTCTTTTGTCCAAAAGATTTTCATTCCTAATGTTATTAATCCTCATTTATTTCCATATCTCTGGCAGAGAGGTTTTCAGGAACAATACTAAAAGGCAGTCCGCACTGAAATAACAAATAAGCTACAGCATTCACACAGAGATATGAACCAAAAGAATAGTAAACAACTGCAAATAAAGACTCCACTTTCTTAGATCTGTTTTGAATGCAAATCTCTCTTATAATGGGGAATAACAAAACCATTCAAATGTCTAATAATGCTTTGTCCTGTAGCAGAAGTAGAAAGCAAACTTGATTAGCATCAGTGTGACTGTAAAAGATTTCCTAATTGTTCCTCAAGACTTCTCCATCTCTTCAATTAAAGATACCAGGTAATTTAAGAAGATCATAAAACTGGTTATGTTATGTTAATATGAATAAATGACCAGTGCTGTTTTTAAACTCAGAACTATAATGTGTAAGGTGAGAAGTATTATCCATACCTCAAGCTATTCTAAGAAAAGAGGTATTTGGCCCCAGGAAAACCACAAGCCTTGGTTTACATTTGTGAACTGCTGTGCCCGATTCATAGAGTCAAAATAAGGATGCTGCAGCCCTTCAAAAACAATCAGTTATGTAAAGTAGTCAATTAAGTGTTTAATTGCCTTCTGCTCTGCTATCTTTGTGGGACATGTTCATCTGCTCCCAGCATTTTTCAGAAATGTATGAATATCCAGATGGGTAGAAAAATGATATTTGGTATCTCTACCCCAGTTAAGGAAAACCTATGCATTCCTTTTGCTGCAGAACCACTAGCATTTAGTTTTCCAACAGGGGTTACAAGTTCTGTAATAACTTTTTAATTTCCTTTTCCTGCACTTCTTCTAGAGTTTCTCATTTCCCTTTTAGATCTATTCACTGTCATGCTTCATTTACTTCAGTTTGAATTGTGATATACAACTGTAAAATATGCAATGTGTAAAAAAATACCACTGGACAAAACTAATTCACTGCTACAGTACATCATGTGATCATTGGAAAATGCATTTCAGTAGTGCTTTGCTAGGAGCCATAGAAAGATACCAAAATTCAGTTCCTAAAGTGTGTATCTTCAACTAACGTAAAAGACACCCCAAAACAGGCTGAATATTTGGGCTGCTGTGTAGCAAATACTCAATTCATCACACTGTCCTTCTAAAATATTATAATCTACCAACTCCAACCAAGAAGGACCAAGAACTGATGCTTCTGTTTGTCACACTGGCATTTTCTTCCACACAGATTTAGGGAAGAAAAAAAGTCTCATGCAAACATCAAATTCATAGCAAATTTTGGGGAATGAATGCTTCCCTTCAGCTCAGGACTTCTGTCTGGGAGCAATGCTGACCTGAACAAACAGAGTGCAAGTCAAAAACATAGTCTTGTCTTACGCTAGTATATATATGAATAATTGCATAATCCTGACTCAGGCCTTTTGTTTAACAGATTTGAGAAAAAGTTTAATTAACAAGCAAGAAAACTCCTTGTACTGGAACAAGCTGCATCAACTGCCTTATGCCTATGCTAAGGTTAAATTCTGAAATGAAACAAACTTTTCATTACAAAACTTGCTTCATTTATAAACTAAGACCCCTGTGATGACAGTGACACCGCCATTCAGAAAGTCTTCGCAGCCTAGACCAGTACTGCGAGATCTGACACACTTAACGTTTCACAGCTTGGCAGAGCACAGATAAGAACCTTCTGACTCTCTTGAATGGCTTGTGGCATTTCCAGAACTTCAGAGTTCCTGGTAGAACCACCACAATAACGTCGTAGAAGAAAAACCAGAGGATGCCAGCCCTGCCC
Organism: Struthidea cinerea; assembly: GCA_013397865.1. NCBI lineage: Eukaryota > Metazoa > Chordata > Aves > Passeriformes > Corcoracidae > Struthidea > Struthidea cinerea. The sequence goes on from VZTI01003805.1 coordinate 3,464,795, forward strand.
AACATCCAGCCCTCGGGGCAGAACCAGAAACAATCCTGCCCTCTGTGCCCATGGTTACAGATTGGCACATGGGGAACAGGCAGCTATTAGCTCAGGTACTGGGGAGAAGAAGAAAAATTATGGTATCCTGGAGAGGGTCACAAGGAGCTCTTTTTCAATTCCAGTATTTTTACATTATTTTTTCAAAACTTGGAGGCATGGCTGGTATACTCACCTTCTGAGGCCAATAACTAGGAGATTTACACAGTTAATATCCCACAGCATCCAGGCAGTGCAGGTATACAGGCTGATGCTGCTTTCCATGTCTTCAGTGTTCATCCCTCAGCAAGTCCCCCACCACTGTGACACCCAGAACAGGGCAATGCTGCCAGAAGTCAGTCTGGACAAAGCCAGCAGGATCAGATGTAACACACTGTCCTTTCTGTGGTCAGAATGCTCGTTAGGACATTGATTGCACTGAGTGGCCACACACTGGATGTGTTTTTTGACAGATACGACTGTCAAAAATCTCCTAATGGGATTGTGAGACTAAAGCTGAGGTGACACAGAATGGACACCATACGTTCATCTTACCTGCATCGTCCAGGCATCGGGAATAGCGTGTGCTCTGGAGTGGTTTGTGACTGCACCTAAAAACTGCTCTTCCCAAAAGCTTCATGTTGGACAGGTAGAGCAGATCACTACACTGGGGCCAGGGACAGATAGGTGTTTTTTATTAGCACCTGACAAAGACAACAGAAAGCACTAGTGACCTCTATCCCAATCCCTTTGTCAAAGACTGAACATTCTCTCCTCTCCTCCTCCCCCCCTCAAAAAATCCCCCAAATCAAACCAAGAGATCATATTTTGAAATTAAATGCTCACTATTGATCCATGAACATTTGAAAATGTCCTTAAAAAAGAAAAGGAAAAATATGAAACCAAAACAATGTAAACAGAAAGGTAAAACAACTGAGTTAGAAAAACTACATCTGAAGCAGCCTTTTGCAAAGCCACTCTGGTATTGAATCAACTGAAATTGAATGACATTGTTTTTTTGAGAAATATGACTCCACCTATGATCTAACAACTTGGGCTAATACATCAAGCCTTGCATACAAACACTCCACAAAGCCTTTAGGACAGCTGATGCCTGCATTTTGCCCACACAGCCGTACAGCTTGCTCTGACCAGGCTAAGGGCTGGGAATCCATCACATTTAAAATGACATCAGCACACAAGGTGAGCTCTCCAAGGCAGGGGACAGTGCCCTGCATAAATATCCATGAAAAGCAGCCCTTCTATCTGTCAGAGCTCTGCTAACAGATCTTTCCAGATAGCACTCCCTAATGTCAGAGACTCTGCCTGTGTCAATCCATCTCTGTTCTTCCCAGGCGGATCAGTGTGCTGATCTCAGCGATTCCTCCCTCTGTGCCTTCACCTTCCCTTCGTGCCCCAGCTATCAGCACACTCACACAGAACACGTTTGCAAGAGGCTGCTGTATGTCTTTGCCCTGCATGAAAGGCTGAAGCAGCCCCTCCAGCTGGACTGGTGGTGACAGGAGCCATCCACAGGTTGTCCGTGCCAGTCTCTTTGTGCCTTGCCAGAGAATTCACCCGTGGCCAGAGGGGTCCCTGAGCAGGTTGAGGAGAAGGCCTTGGGGGAGCAATTTGGCAGCTCCCAGACTGATCTCCCGCACAGCATCCAACAGCCATTTCATCACCTCAACGTGGCCAAGTAAACACAGGAGCTTGCTGGTAGCATCCACAACCCAAAAGCCACTTGCTAGCCCCCTTTGCTGAATTTACAGCTCCTAAAGAACATCCTGCTGTCCTCCCATTTGGGAAGCAGGCTTAGCTGAGCCAGAGGCCGTCCCTCTGTGTCCTGCAGGAATGCTGCTCCCCCTGCACACACCATCCTGCTCTCACTTTGACACTGCAATGCTTCTATCAGCTCACCCCCAAAACACTGATGGAACAACAGCATCATTTCAGCAGATTTCCAGCCTGGAAACCCACCTGTATCTGGCATGAATATGACACATTCCCTTGCCACAAGGCTGAGAAGGGCCTTGGAGGACCTAATGATGGTCTCACCATCACCTCAGCTCTCGTGTTTGCTGCTGTTCCTCTCCTACCCCATCAGCCCTCTGGGGACAGAGCCCTGGGGGGAGCACAGGGAGCAGGGCACTGGTTCTGTGCCATGGTGCTGCCAGCCGGTCTCCTGTGCCAGTGCCAGGCTCCTCAGGGCGCTGCAGCCTCACGAGAGCACGGCTCAGTGCAGCCATCACGGGCTGCTGCCCCAGCTTGCTTTGCACAGGCTGGGCAGATACTGGGCTGCACTTGCTCTCTTTAAGCAAACAAAATGCTGCTTCTTGCACCAGCAATCAGGTTGGAAGAATAAACCTCCCGTTAGAAATGTTGCCCTGCTGATACGTACAGAAGCAAAGTATGCAACTACTTTAGTTTCTTCTTTAGCTTGATCCATTGGGAAATTTCAAATAAACATTACCCCTTTTGTTTTCATCTACTTGGACTGGAATCAGCCCTTGATGGCAACACACATAGTGATGAAGGGACGTGGATTAAATAATTTAATCATCTGAATTTACGCTATCTCCAGACACGTCTATGCAGCTGTGACTTTGGCTCCTGCTCCTTGCTTTTCTGACTGTAATTTTAATCCTTTTTATTCATGTCTATGCTACGCTGTAGAAATGATTTTTGTTTTTCTTTACCAAGAAAAACTCAGATCAGACATCTGGTTTATAAAGAGAATCCACATTTTCTCCCAATTTTCCAGCTGGAATACCTCAGGCAAAAGGAGGCTGGGCAACTCACTGATTTACTCAAGGTCACAATCAACATCTACAATGCTGTAATATTGATATAAGATATCCTAGAATCCTGTCCTTTTTTCTTTTCTTTTTTTAGCACTAAAACACACTCCCCTCCATACATGTGCAAGCTGACTATACAATCATTATTGTGTTTGATATGATATATTTGTAGCATATATTCAATGTCACAAATTCCTGTATACCCTCTTCTAGCTGCCTGTGGGTATCTTAAGCAAGTGAGAAAGCAACTGCATGTAATAATTCATCATCTGGATCCTATAATTGAAAGCTAAATAATGACATTTTGGAAGAGACAAAAAGCACACAAATTTCAAAAGCAAATAAGCAAGATTATTTTCTCCTTTGTGAAAAAAAAGGTGTGAGGTATAAAACTCTGCAAGTCAGATTTACATTAATTAAATTTGGTATGTGGAAAAAAGAGAAAGACAATTTGCATCCTTTTGACATTGCCCTTCTCCTTCTGTTCTCCTGGAACACAGTAAATAAAACACCATTATCGAATTGTGCCAACGTCTGATATGGTATTCCTCACTCTGACATAACTTGCTGCAGACCCACAGAACTGTTTCACCTTTCAGGCCTTTGTGTTTAATTTCCTAATTAAAAACTGCTTATCCTAATTGAGACATAGAACAAACATGCAATCTTCAGTATTACCAAAATAAGAAGGGAAAAACCACAAAGGAAATACCCAAGTGGCAGTGCTTAGGGTCCCTGACTGAGCCCATGTAAAGCCATTAGAACTACATGTAACCCAGCCTCGGCAAAAGAAGAAATATAACATAATCCATCAAATTCCACTCCTTCAGTTATCCTACACCAAATTCCAGTTTTGGTAAGCATGGTTCATAACATGTAGGATTTAAACCACATTTCCGCACCTGTGCCTGCAGGTGCTTAGGTAGAATACAGAACGTGGTCCCTGTAACAGTATTTCTCCTGAATACCCTTTCAGTCTGCACTCACGCAGGTTCCCAGCCTGAGACAGCATCAGCGTATTTACTAGTTCTCAAAGACTTTTCTCTCATGAATTTTTTCACTCATTCATCAAACCTACACATTTTGTGGCAAGGAAATTCAGTTTTAATATTAACTCTGTGACTTTTTTCCCCCAAAACTTGCCCCTAATTAGTTTCATTTGATGATCCCTAGTTCACCGTCTCTCACTGTTGAGAGAAGAAACTGCAAGCAAAGTCTACATGCCTCTGACCATTCTTGATTTGTATGACTTTCATCATATGCCCTGATAGTTATTTTGCAGGCCAGTCCAGGTCCAGTCTTTATGTACATATGCAGGCATGGACTCATTTTGCTGATCCTCCTCACCCTTCTCTGTAATTTTCCAATTCCAGTAAGTCTGTTTGAACTGTATGAGGTATTAAAGGCCTCCCAAGAAGTTGCTATAGAACTCTTCTATCCAAGGATAGACCAAAAAGCAAAATTTATTTATGATTTCTCAGTGAACTGGAAAACAGGACCAAAACTATGTCATTCTTAGCACAGTAAAGCTGCTCTAAGCTTCCAGGTCCCAGCCCCAGCAAGGCAGAGAGCTGAATCATAGGGATACCTCTTCCTTCACCCTTTCTGGATGATTTTCTCCAACGGGATGAGTGTAGGCCAGTATTCCTCCCCTTGTGTTTCTCCCCACTCCCTCTTCTTGCTCTTTGTATCCAACACACAAACACAATTGTTTGCACCTTCATTCTTGCCTTGTATCAACCCTAAACTGGTCACTGACAACTGAATCTGTACCAAGAGGTCTTTTTTAAATTTGGAAATTCTGGGGGTTTTTTTAATATGTAAATTCTGGAAAGTCCAAAAAATTCCCTTTTACTGGGAAATAGCTGGAACACAACTCTTGTTTCTATTAAGCGCCACTTGAGCTGGAAACAAAAGAATTGGTCAGGAAATCAGAAACTAAAAGGTTAACATCTGATTTCCTACAAATACACACTACAGCCAGGCATAAACAAGTGCCAGAAAAGGATGTGGATGGGAAATAAAGCAGAGTTTGCTGCAGTTCCTCCTCACTCAGCTCCTTGTTCTGCCTGAAACACTGCAGACACGTCCTGACTCAAGGAACAAAACCTTTTTTGAAAATATTTCCAAGAAATACAGTTGTCTTTTGAATGCATTTTACAAAAAACAATGTTTAGCCACCAATTCAGATTCTTTCTGCAGGCTCATGTAACTTAAAATTGCCTTTGAGTTTGTTTAAAAAGGAAAAATTGGCAAGCACTTAGCACGTACAAAAGCTTTTGGCAGCTTAAAAATACTGTGTAAAGAAACTTCTCAGTGGGAGCTGGTACAAACTTTTATGTCAGCTCATCTCAAACATTTCGTTTGGGCAGGTCTGTTTTGGTGCATTCTTCAAGAATTGGCTTTTTTTATACAGTAAAATGTTTCAGAATTACATTTTGTTAACTGATACTTACAGTTTCATTTAGATTCAGAGAGGACAGGCTAAAACATACTGGTGTAATTCCAGGCTTGGATTCACTTTTATCGTTCATATAAAAAGCAGAATTAAGCACGTGTTAGTAAACTTTTCTAATATTTCCAAATAGTTCTTCAGTTCAAACTGTGTTCATGAGTATTCTCTATACTTCCATACATTCTGCTAAAATATTCTGCCTTTACACAGGAGTTTGAAGAATGAGCATGCTGTCTGTCAGAGCTGCTTGGTCATAGGGTTTCCGAACAAAAGCAGGTGACAGGTGCACAAACACTCCCGTCACGAGTCCTTCCCCAAGTGACGTCTTTGCTGCACTGTCAGCACAAACAAAATCAGGTGCTACAAGGGGCCGATGGTCATCATGAAGAATCAGATGCATCATGAACAACAAAATAGATCATGTATCTGAAATACTGGAAAATGCAAAGCAATGGCTCCTGCTGGATGCACCAGATTCAAGGTTAGGATTGCTTTCCCTCTATCCTTGACACACGTGATGCTCACATTCATCTGGAGGATATGTTATGGAGCACATGTCCAACACCTGGGAGCAGACAGCAAACAAGGGACTTGGTTTCTTTTATAACAGCCATTAAAAGATAAAAGTATAGCCAACTGCAAGGTTGAAAGGCCAAAGGAACTGGACATTCCTGGCAACAAACAAGCTATTAGGTAACTGCTTAGACCACTGCACCTCCTTAAGGGCTGTGCCCTTGCTTAAAACCTTGCTGACAGTGGTCAATAGCTGGAGGAACTCATGCACTGCAAAAGCCAACCAGAGTCACAGCTGGAATGAACAAAGAGTCAGGCACAAGCACCACCTGGCAGGTGGAAAGATTGAACACGCAGCTGGATGCACTTTCTGGGGAGCTCTAGGGAGATGAGAAAAGTCTCCTCAAGCTCATGGGAGAATGGGTTGAAGACAGGGAAAGGGCTAAGGCACTGAAAAGAAAGAAGTGCAGATCAGCTGTGTGAGCACTTTTTGTTCTTTAACTTCAAGCCATAAAAGAGAAGGATCCAAAAATGAGAAAGAATAGGCCCAATTCCAAGATCAGTTTCTCTCAAGAACTTCTCTGTAATCTCATTAAGATCAGATCTCCTATAGTGATGGCTACAACGAATGTTTGCACATAATTTACTAATGGCAGAAACATCTCAGACGATGGGGGAGCATCTGGTTCCAGGAATCTACATTTCAGTAATTAATCTCTTTACTGTTAAGGCTTATACTCTGCACAAGCTAATTTTAGCACATAAGTCACAACCTGTGGAAAACATCAAGGTAATAACACCAAACCCTTACTGAAACGCCAAAGAAAGTCATGAGTGATTGGTGGCACAGTGTTCAACTCCCAGCATCCCCGTTTCAGAGCCAACCACTGACTGCAGGGCCACACACATTTTCCACTCTAACTTTATGATTTCTTTTTCTGGGGAGAGAAACATGCAAGCAGCACAGAATTACACTTCTGATCTGGTTTACTGCTTTAAGTCAAAACCTTATTCTGCTGGATTTGCACACATTTAACTGAGAACTGAATCTGGCCGACTCTTCTTCACACAAGTATCAATACTAATGAAAAGAAAATGAGCACAGCAGTTGACAGATGAGAAGTGAGGAAAAACAAACACCAAAGGCATGAAGTATTCAATTCAATTGGCTCCATACACTGTACTCAGAGCGATCCCTGAGGCAGGAAAGTCTAACAAACATTACAATGGCTATTTTTCATCAAAAACCACACACAGAGAATCTATTATTTTTTAAGCTAACCACAAATTGCCAATAATTATTAACAGATTGCAATTGTAGAAGCAAGATATTGCACACAACCTTTTTCAGTTTAGATGGAAAATAACATTTTGTTCTGAAGAGGCACCACATTAACAGGATGATAAAAGTAGATTTTTATAGAATAAATTTACTTAGAGAGTTTAAAATAAGAGAAATAATTGAGCCCCAGAACAATGAAGTAATCAGTTTCTGTCTGACTGGAAATGTGTGCACACATGTACAGCTACCACACCTCGGCATAGGAGACCGTGGCCCATGGTCTGAGCCAGCTTCAGCTGGACTAGACTTGGGATAGCGCCTCAAGATGATGTCAGACCCTCGCCACCCAAAACATCCCGAAATATTCATGTGACATGCTTTTTGATGCTGAATCTAATCCTTTCACTGCTGTGGTATTCCTCACTCCAATCACTAAGTCAAGCTGGAAGCCTTAATTATTCAAGGAAGTGATTCAAAAGCTGAAAGACCAGGAAAGGTTCCCGTATTTCCTAGACAGTCCATTTTCCTTCATCTTGCTTAGCCCCAGACACTCTGAAGATAACACACCTGTTCCTATATTCCTGAACAACATTACTGCAGGGAACAAGAGTTCAGTTGAGTACTTCAGCAGGTAATTTAATTTTTGTTTTACTCATAAAAGTAGAGCTACCAGTACTAGCTGACAGCCTCAAACAGGCTGAAATGCTGCTTAGACCTAGAAATTAAATCCTGTGTTCTGCCTTTACAAACTTCTTGTTGGTCAAAGGAACATCAAAACCATTTGCCCGTGTTTGTCCAGTTCCCCTTATCCTACAAGGAGGTATTGCAAGCTGAAGCTGGTCTGTATTCACCCACAGAATGACAGCAGTCATCTGATAGTCACGAAGCACTGCTGCCTCTCATCAAAACCCTGCATGATTCAGGAAATGCAATCTAGAAGTCAGAATCTCTTGAGAGGTTTTTTGAAATCAGGTGGGAATCCCCCTGAGACGCACAGAAAAAAACAAGAACAAAGCTACCCACGCCAGGTTTTGCAGCACACAGTTGATCACACTTAATGTAACGCTGCAGGTGCACTCAGTATCTACTCCTCCATTCAGCTTTCTGCCACAGCTGATGGTAGAATGGTTGAGCAGCTGCTATGAACAGAAGTGATTCCTGTTTCCACATGATCTTGCTTTGCTGCCCCGAGGTTACTGGAGAGGTTACAGAGCACCAGAGACTTTCCACATACACCAAAACCAAATCGCTCTGATGGATGGAAGAGTATGAAGCATGGAGATAAAGGTTCAGAGATATATCTCTGTCTCTCAAGAGCAAGGAAACTTTGCATAAGGCTTTTGTCTGAAATGTGCTAAAGTGGAATTCTGGTTTATTTAAACTAGGTTTAGAACAAGCGTATTGAAAAGGAGAAACTTCATGGAAGCGCGAAATATCAGGAACAGTTCTGTTGCACTCCATTCAGATTTCCAATCCATGCAGGAGGGGAATGGAGCGTATTTATGCTGAAGACAAAGCAGAAGATGGTTTTACACTTTGGGAAGGAGGAAATGGAAGAAGGGCAAGGGTGGAGAATTTAAAATCAGTGAGGAAGAGGCATACTCACTCTGAAGTAACACCAAAGCTTTTGAAAAGAACAAAGGTGGGAGGAAAAAAGCAGCATTAGAATATGATCTATCAACAGAGCAATGGTGGGTAGCCCTCTAAAATCAAATATCTGACTAAAGTTTAACAGCAGTGTGCCTATTTAATTTCAAATGAGAAGAAATGGCATTTCCCACTTGGCTTCTCTCTCATCACTTAACTCTTCCTCTGTTACACACTGTCTTTGCCTCGACAGTTCTCTCTCCCGCTTTGCCTCTCCCAGCAGCTTTTACTTGGGCAGTACTTTTGGGTGGCCAGTGTTCTCTGAGCGCCCCGGTGTCTCTGCGGCTCCCTCCCGCACTCAGCGTACCTCTTACAGGGCAGAGCTGTTTCCAAGCTAAATCAATATCCCCATATTTGTGGCCAAAGGCCTGAAATGGACTCTGGACTCAGCTATATGGATTTAAATCCAGTTCAGTGCTACTCAGAGGACTCTGTATTGACAACAGCAGGAAAAATAAAGCCCAGCCCGGCTCTCAGGGCTGCAGCCAGCAGTGAGTTAAAGCCAGTGAGAGGCAAGGGCTGAGGGCTGGCACTAATACCATTTTCTGAAAGCATGAGCTTAATATACTGTTCCTTTGTGCTCTTCTGGAACCAGCTGCAACTCACCCTAATTCAGCCGAAGAGACCCAGTCTGCCAGAGCCTGGGCCAAGGACAGGGAGCGCACTTTGAGCCGCAGGAGCTGCTGCCACCACGCTGCCCCTGTCCCTGCCAGCCAGGGGCTCTCCAGCTGCCCTGCCCGGCGCAGGTCGGTGCTCCAGCTGCGGATCCCCATGGGAATACTCTCACTGGTAAGGCAGTGCAAACACCTGGGGCGTGCTGGGAGTGAATGGAGCATCACGGGGATCTCTGCACTCCTATGGCTCGACAGACTGCCTGTGCTACCCCAACCTGCCTCCTGTGAGCTACGGGCAGCGACAGAGCTGCTAAACGCAGAGTACTCTGTGATTCCGTGAATTCTGCCTGATTGAGACGGGCTCCTTGTAAAGGAGCATGGCACAATCTGCTTCTCAGCCAAGACACTGCAGCAGGTTGTATCTGTGTTACCACCTAATTCCTGTAGATATTAACTACCAACCTAACCCACTCCCACAGCCTGCTCAGTACAGTGCCAGCAGCAGCCACACATCCCAGTACCAAAACCTCACTGGGGAAGCAAAAGACCAAATTATTTTAACAAAGTCATGAGTCTGGAACTACTTGTGCAGCCCAAGATGTGCATTGAAAAACACCAGAGAACTACTCTAAATTATACCTAAAGGCTGCTGGTCCCAAATACACACGTACATGTTTTATATTTTTGTCCAACACTACACTGCCTACTGACAGCATAAAACAAAATACCTCTACGAAATTCTGTGTGAAATGCATTTCAAATCAAGTCTCCAGAACCTCAAAGTTATTATTGTGGTTATTTTAGGTGGTTCATCCTGTGTCTAGCACTTGGCATTTAAATCTATGTTAGTATCTTATTTATTATTCAGTTTATATTTTCTTTATTAATTCATTCAAGTATTTAATATTGTGATAAACACAGGGGAGACACCAACAAATGCAAAATCTGTGCTCATGGTTGACTTGGTGTATAAGGGCACCACACCATGTACAGAGCTTCCGCTTACTACAGCCACAGCTCCCCCAGTTCCAAAATGCCAGACTATCACTGGGAGAGATCACTGGGACCATCTTCTTAACTCTGTAAGAAGATCCAAAGAGCAAAATGATCAAGGGAAATGCAGAAAGCTTGCATTTGCTAAAGGCCATGAGAACTGGAGCCAAGCAGAACTGCAGAGCATCACAGACAGAACTGTGACAAATCAAGCATTTGTGTGCGTAGCTCGGTCTGTGTATGCGCCTGTGACACAGCACTGTGGCTGCAGAGGGCCACAGCCTGAAAAACCCGGCTTGTTTTTTTCCTGCTTTTCTTGTGTGGGTTTGTTTCTCTCTTTGTCTTCTTGGCTTTAATCAACTTCCTCTGCCTTTCTTCAATATTCTTCTCTCTCAAGAAGTATTTTGAGCACACATCCTAAATTGGGATTTTGTCAAACGCATAAATCACCTTCCCAAAGCACTCCCAAGGACTGAGACTTACAGAGACTTTCTGTGTCCCTTTAATTTATATCCTTCTCTTTCAGGTATGCATTGCTTACAAATAAATAGCTTACTTTTCTCTTTTTTCCCTAGAAAAAAAGAGAATAAATTCCTCATTTGTAGCAGAATGTTTTCACCACTTTATTGCTTTGAGCCCACACTCTTCATAAGCTGTCATAAAAATTTGGTTAACACATTCATAATAAGTACATTCCACACACTGTCATACTACACACATCGCTGCAACACTAATAAGAAGTGAAAGCAATATAAAACATTGCTCAGAGTACCAACATCAGATGGAGATTTGCTCAGAGGTAAAAGGCCAGTTTAACACCAGCTTTTCTCGAACCATATGCATACACTACATGGTACTGCAGCACTGAAGAATGCAAACCGACCCACATTTTCTCCCCTCTGTATATAAGAGACTCTACCCAGAGCCACAGCTGCTGTCTATAAACACCAAAACAAACCCAATCCTTCCAAAGAGCAGCAAGGGACACTGTCCCTGGTACCCAGGGGAAGGGCTGGCAGTCACTGCAGCCTCTCACAGGCCTGAGGGGCACTGGGCACAGCACGCAAAGAAGCTGCAAAGGTAACAAGAACAGTGGCCAAAATGACTCTGAAGCAGAACTGCTTTTGTGCTTCACTGACTACTACTCCTCTTTACATTCTAATGTTATTCATTTATTCAATCATGGGCCTGTTTCTGTTCCTGCTGAGGTCAAGTGCTGAAGTAGAAGTTAAGGTCAAATAAAGCTACATATGATTATCGTTGCTTAAAAATGTATTACACATTGAAGCTTCTGACTTGAGCTAAGAAGTCATGACAATTTTGAGTATTTTTTTTCATTCTGCAGCCCTGGGTAATCTTGCTTTGCAAAGGCAATCCCTCCCACAAGACATTGCAGGAAGGGAACACCCTTCTGCTCCCAGGGTTGAGCCTCCAAAAGGCACTGCAATTCCCCCCCCATTTGAGTACACACAGACACATTCCCACATGCAAACCCAGAAAGTTATGAGTCAGAGATCCTGGAATTCCTAGAGTTGCCACCCACTGATAGCACTTATATTGCACAGACCTTCAGGAGAGAAATGCGTACAAATGAGATGAGTGCACTAAATTATTTCAACTAGAGGTAGAAAATTAACACAGACCACAAAACTTAAGCAACACAGTTCTGAAGGTAAACTTCAACACTAGATGATGGCAAATTCTCAAAGCCATGCTTCTGTTCTCTCTACTGCTTTTAGAAGAGTAAAAATCCATTTACAAACTAGAGTGGCCTGAGAAGCAGCTTGGGCAGCATTAATGAAGTGAATATTGCTATGTTAAAGCTAATAAATCAGCTCAAGTTACACTATTTTATTCAAAATGCAAAACATTTTTTACATTTTTATGCAGTTTTTTACCAAGGGCAGGAAAGCTGGGGGTGGTGGAGAGTAGGATCATATCCTCAAATATACTTTGCTCTTATCACAAAAATCTCAGCTGCCACAGTTTGTAATAAATTGCATTAAAAAAAAAAACAAACAAAACAAAACAAAAAAAAAACCCCAAAGAATGACCTACTAGATAAAGCTCAACTTCAAGCCCCAAGTTCCAAATGCAAACCATCATCTTGAATGTTAGTGCTCCCCCTTAAAACACCAAACAGTTCTACATAACCCCATGTACTTAATTTTCTTCCTTCCCCTTCTCCTTTTTGTTGTGGAAACAGCATGTATAGCCATTTGCATTCACTCTAGAAAGGTTTTTAGTATCTCAAACCTCACCATCTCATAGACTTATTTTGAAAGCCAGCTCTTGCAGACATGCTTTTAAAGGTACAGAAAACAAGGGTCTATTAAATCGGAGTCACTGAACAAATTGATTCAACTGGTACACCATATTAGAGGCTGTTTGGACACTTACTTTGCATGTCTCTGGCACATTCCAGGATTTCATCCAAGAGAAGATGACACACAATACTAATTGACAGAGAATTTACAATTTTCTCTTTCCAACATCTCTCCTAGCTCTGTGGATCCAGTCAAGATCTAAAACTAATGATTTATCCATTTTGCCTAAGGGTAAAACCAGATTTCTAAACTGACAAACTGAAGAAGAAAAAAGTCTCTGAATAAAGACATCAATCCTCACTTTCTGCAAGGACCAGAATGTTAGAAATACCTGCTGTGATGCTTAAAGGCTTCATACAGTGATTAGTAGGTAGCCATTAAGCAATGGCTGGAGGCTGTGCTTGGGACTTCTTCCTTTCTTTTCTTACAGAGCGCACCCACAGCATCGCCCGCACGGAGTGCCACTGGCAAAAACAATTCCTAGAAGAATATCCTACAAGGATGTTCCTCTTCAGTGACTAACAAAGGAAAATGGGGCACATCCCTAGAGCTGTTTATGTACTGGAAGCATTTTAGGGTAGACTGCTGTTCTCTCTGATTCAGGGTTGCTTTCTTCATCAAGGCAACACCAAGGTGTTACTTTTGCTACACACAGGACAGGCAAACTTGCAAGAACAGAGAGCAGAGCCTGGTGACTTCAAAAAGCTGTTTAGAAGGCATAGTTTTCTCCTGAAATCAATAGCAAAGGCTAACAATTTCCATAGGGCACATACAGGCAGCGGCACACAAGCTACAAAGACCATTTAATCTGAAGGCATGAAGAGACAAAATGCCAGATCTTCAGCTGACAGGAGCCAAACGATGGCACCCAGGCCCGCCAGTGTACTTCTGGTATTCTGCATCTTGAGATTTCCTTGCCTCTCTTCTTGGGCACTCCAATTACTCCCTGCCCTCAGACATGAGCTCTCAGTAATCTCATTGGGATCAGTTTAGCTCCTGGCATCTGCACAATGTGCATAATGACACTGGGAACTAAACACTCGTCTACATAGTTGCCTCCACTGTATTATCCAGACATAAACCTCAATGATCTACAGCAGACCAAGGGGAAAAACTAATTTGTTAGGACCATAACATGTTGCTTTAAGGCCCAGTGGCCTCCAGCTCTCTTTATCATGCTGCTCTTTCAAGTAACATAATTCAAGTGGAAACAGGACCATCCATTCTGCCACCAAGTGCTCTGAAGCAGTGCTTTCTTCGCAGCTCACCAGGTCTCCACATCATTCTTAAGCCTAACTGCAAAGCTTAATGGCAAATTCATTTAGATATTTACATAATTAAATGCTTCAAAACAAAAGCATGTTAATAATACACATCCTGAAGAGAAAGATCAACCTCTGAAAGTCAACCTCTGCCCGGCAGCTTTCCTCCAAAGTGCCTGCCTGCACTACCCCAGCCTCAGGACAGGGCTGAACCACTCCTCCTCCTCTTCTCACAGGGACTGAGAAGGAGAAAATGATCCCACAAAGCTCCTGGGGAAGGGCAGCCTTTTGGCAGGACAAACATCAGGGCATTAACCACTGCTACAGAAAAGCTAAGCCCCTGTTAGTAAAACAGGTGGATGCGTTTGAGGGGATCTCAGAGCCCACATCCAGCATCAGGTAACAGACCATCTTGACCAGAATGCCTCTCCTTTGGGTATCCCCAACTCTGCAGGGTGGTGGGCAGCTTCCACAGCTCCCTCCACACTGCAGGGTAAAGCCTCACTTCCCTGAGAGCCCAGGGACCTTTGCTCTTGGAGCCCTGATCTCACAGGACTTACCACACAAAGAAGCACAACTCAAGCTCCTGCTGAGTATTTCTGGGTTTGGCAAAGCTGGCACAGTGTTTGCTGCCACAACACCCTAGACTACCCTTTTCTTCCAAGGACTGAAGCAAGTTACACAGATAATCCATACTCCAATGTGCTTCCAGACATTTCTCACTTCATCATGCTTGAAATTACTACCAGGAAGGAGACATTTATTTGTTTAAACACTGCTGAGGTCATTTATTTAACCATTAAGTGGAAAAAAAAAGTTCATTGTATAGACATAGATACTTTTAGAGCACAAGAAGCTTAAACATCAGATTCACAATGACGAAATCCATTTCCATCCTCCTTATGACCATGAGGCTCCCCATGCACAGGTAATACCTTCAGCTGATACATAAAGCACTGCTGAGATTGGGTCCTTGCTACTATGGTTGCCATGGCTGCACCACACACCTCTCCGTGGGCAGCAATGCTCTATTCAAAACAGCTGGTCAGGACAGCTACTAAATTCTCTAATGTTACCCTTTACCACTAAGTTACAGCCCTGTGTGGGATCAGAGCATCATGGGGGTGCACTCTGAACTTCATTAAACTCTACCACTTAAATGATGTAAATGAGTGTCCTGAAAAACTGGCAAAAATACTATTTTCAGTGTCTTGGTAATATTTTTATCAAGTGAGAGCCACAGAGTAACGAATCATTGCCACCTCAGATGCAAACCACTCCAGGGTTCTGGAAATGCTCACCATATGTGTATTTGGCAAAGAAGAGCAGTAACTAGGCAGTAAGTGTATTCCTCACTCTGAAATTGTGATTTATAATGAGGAACAACCCTGTCACTTATTCCTAATAAACCTATAGTGCTTATTATATTCCCATCACAAAATAAAAAATTTAATTCAGGAAGAAAAAGACGCTTCAAGAACCTTTCAAGACCCCCTTCATTAAAGAACAGAGGCCACTCAGTAAACCAGAAAGCAGTGATCCAGCAAACCTTTTACTGCTGCAAACTGTTTGAAGCAAAGATATATGGGAGTTTATTTGCATATAACTTAATATTAATTCCAACTGCATCCTGGGTGCAAGTAAAGATTTTTTGTTTTGTTTGGCTTGGCTTTTGGGTTTGTTTTTGATTTTATGATGAACAGACTTAGCAAACATTTCCTAAGCTGTCTGCTGTTTGGAATTCCAAGTCTGAAATAAAACATAGCCACGCTACCGGCTCTAGTGCTGCCTATCTCACAAACAGCAATAAAACCCACCAACAATTAAATAACAGAACATTTACTTTACACAGAGCTTATGTGGAGCTTACAGCTTCACCTATAAAGTAACATTACAGATACAGCAAATCTACCAGCAAACTAACAGAACTAACCTGACAAATTGTCTGTCTATTGCTCTCTCTCTCTCTCTCTATGAATAAGTAGTTAAAGGAAAAAAACAATCCCATAACATCTGTAATAATAATTCTGTCACCTCTCTCTCGATTAAAGTATACCATACCATTATGATGAGAGTCCTGGGTCTGCTCATTTCATCATCGCTATCCAGCGGCAGAATTTCATGTGACAACTCCTCTCGTCGTCGTCGCCTGCAGATATGTGGACAGTTCCTCTGTACCACAGAACGAAAGGCTTGGAGCAGAACAATGCTGGCAGCACAACCCATATCTGCATCCTGAAGCCTACAAAATAACTTCTATGTTTATGCTATGTTTGAAAAACAGTGGCTCCTTGTCCCTGAAAACAGCCTACAGTGCAGCTGCAGCCAGCTCGCTCTCCAATCGCTTCCTTGAGCTCTGATCATCTGATCACAACCAAATAGCTTGGATGCAGACAGAGGAAAGATTTGATCCACTGAAACAGAAACACACGCAATATTACGATGCTTTCCTCTCCCTCCCTCCCTGCTCCTGAATTCGCATGAGAAAATGCGCTCCCTCTCTTGTACAATCATCCGCCTCCTCCGATTCCAGTTTCATGGAACTGAAAGTATTAAAATTCCCAGTTCAAAAGAGCCAGCTGTTCATTAAACACACACAGAGGCATCCACAGCAACTGGCTGGATCAGTTTAAATACCTTTTTAAAAAAGTCGTATGTAGCAAAAAAGCCAATATCTGGAAAGTTATTAACGCTCATTATCAGCACTGCTGGGTTTAAAACACTTTGCCTAAGGGGTTTTTACCACACACAAAAAAAAGAGCTCACAGAGGGATTTGGGCTGCAACGTTTTCACCACTTCTTGCAATTTTCTGAAGCATAGCAAGTTCATTTGAGTTGTAAATGTAACAAGTGGCAAAAAGGCAGAGACCTGTGTGCTTCATCCAGCTCATGCTAAAACAGCCGTGGCTCAAGGCGAAGCAGCAGCTCTGAAATGCCTCTCAACAGTGGGGCTGTTTTGTGTTCCAACACACGGGTGCCCTCACAGAGAAACATCTTTACACCTTCCCAGGAGCCTGTGCAGGACAGGGTCTCTGCGGGCAGGGTCTCACTCTGAACCACACAGCGACGACCTTCCCAGAAGGGTGAGAGAAGGAGGTTTATGGGGGTTATCAGTGGGTCCAGGCTGGGAGAAGCTGCTGCTGGCAGCCAGCACTAACAACTTGCCTCTCTGGCTCCTGCCTGGCAAGTCATTCAAAAGCAGGCAGGGATGCTCGGCAATCACATGGCTGACCTGGAAACACAGCAAGCACTAATGGGAGAGTGTGTAAGATAATAGCACAGGAGAGGAAGTTAGCACTAAAAATACCTACAGAAAATGGATTTCTCCTACACATTAGGAAAACGAAGAATTTCCAATAGGGTTTCCAGAGCAGCTGCTTTTAAGCTAATATGTATAACTTTATTATATGTGCACCCAAAACCGTATTTACCTTGCATCAAAAGGTTTTCATTTCTAATGAAAGCCATGAAAGTTTTGTCATCAATGCCCACGGGGGCATAATCAACTTTATAATGTCTGTTAATGAGATATTTGTAAATAATTCTCCTCTTCACATTCTCAGCCAGGAACTGCACTGAAAACTTTTCATGGAAGTACTTTTCCTGGTTTTAAGTAGAGTTTAATTGCTCAGCAATATGGCACAAGACATCATAATTCAAATTAAAGCATTTCCAAGAAAAGGTAAATACTTTAGATCTGTCCTTTAATAGCAACAAACTCATCACCATTATTTCTTGCCTTTATTTCTTTAGAGGAAACTGCTTTTGAGTATTGTTTATGTATTGTCAGCAGCACTGGCAGGCACTACACAACCTGATCCCCCAGACCTGCCAATGCACCCACCTGGCTCTTCCCCCTCCGATCCTCCTGGGCACACCCTTCACATGCTGATGAGATGTCCCTGCCTCCCCAGCAGCAAACCCTGCAGAGGGGGCCCATCCTATCATGCCTGCTAGTCTGACTTTCCTAATGGGATTACAAGGGCAGAGTGGCACAGCTGAGTAATTCCTGCACCAAATCAGCAATCCCGCTGCTGCTGCTATTGTTTATGTTTTCATCAGCCCCCTGCCTACTCCAGAGCTGCAAATGACACCGTGGCCACACAGACGGTGCACTTGGCAGCTGGGAGACCACCATTCCTCCTCTAATTCCAGCAGCAGCACTACGGTCCTGGGTAACATCAGTTGCTGGCTGTTATGGCAACTGCTCTGCTACCCTGGGGGCTGCTAACACATCTCCTGTCTGTCTGTACAGCATCTTCCTTTTCTCACCAGTGCTCAGCTGGGAGAGTTGGCAGCATTTTTTTTGAAATTTGGTTTCCATAGCACAGCCCAACACTGTCGCACATGGTCATGCACGTGTGTATGGAACAGCACCCTAGGGCTCGACCCAAAGCCTCACTTTGTCCTCAGTGGAGAATCCCATTCATTCCAGTGGTCTTTGGATCACACCATTCTCTGCCAGTGGCCTTAGTAACTTCATTACAATTATTTGTGGATTAAGCTATTATTAGATACAAGTAGAAATGACACAGTCTTGGCATTTCAGCTCTTTGGAGAGAAAAATAACACTTAGTCTGAAAGCAAGTAAACTAACAAGCCAAAGCCAGCTAAAAGTAGCCTCCAGCTCTTGATCAAAATTCAAGAACTGAAAAACAGCTAATGCACAGGGGAAAAGAAACTACTGAGGAGCTAAAAAACCCCTTCTACTTTAAGGAAATTTCAAAGAGGCATGAGCTATCATTGGAAAGGAAATCTCCCAGCCCACTAAAAATGCCTGGACACACACAGAGGATCAACAGCTTTGTTTTACAAAGGTAGGGATCTCATTAGCATACATTATGTTTACACACCAACTATCAACAGTGAAACATTGAGCACTATTTTGTGTTAATTAGAACGTTAATCCAGAAACAAAATTCAATGAAACCCCCTGGGAAGCAAAATACTCCTTTGTGCAAGCAACTCCTTAATTCCCCATTACGAAGACTTTGGCAGCAATGCTGGGCTAAGCAATATGCACACTGGAAGCCTTCCACTGCCCACTCTCACTCCACTCTTAACCACCACTCATTTTAGCTATGCTATGTAGCCATGAAACACCAGCACGTGGTTTATGGGGACAGGCTGGGAAGGAGACCATTAAAGGCAACTCAATGAAGAAAAGGGGAAAAAAAAAAGTTAGGCAAGATAATTGTTTTAACCCAGAAGACTTCAGTGACCCAGTCCTCGGCAGCTCCAAGGGCTGGGTCTATGTGGCAGCAGAGTTGTGCAGGAACAGAAGTGGGTCACACTTGCCATGTCTTATAAAGTCAGTGATAAGAAAGCAGAGTTCAAAGGCATCTGTATCCTCAAGCTTACAGCTATTCCAGCCTCAGCTTCCACGTGAAAGACATGCCAGCTCTGCCAAAGGGCAGGCAGGGCCTGAAGAGGCAAACTCTCCCTCTGGCATTAGGTCTGTAGCAGACAGTAAACTCCTTCTCCTCCACGCACTGGGTTATTTCTCTTCCACAATATTCCCATATTTCTGTTTCTGCAGGCTGCAAGACTTTCTAAACATGCTACCAGACATTTTCTTACACACCTATTTCATACCTCATTAGCACACCACCTAAAAGCTGTTTTCCTTCCCACAGCTTGCTTTATTCCACTAATTTTCCCTTCTCTTTGTGGCATTTAAATTCCTGTGATTGTAATAAACAGGATACAACCTACTGGTATTTTGGTCTTCAGCCAAGGGCTTTAAAGAGGAAGGCAGAAGGGCAAGCCTTGGAGAAGATCCTTTAGTGAGAGGATGACTTGTCAAATTCAACACTGATCCTTCCTTCCACCTCAAAGGAGGCTGCATTTTTGTAAAGCAAGGAGGATGGCTGCAGGTTAGAGCCCCTCCTTTGCCATGAGACCTCTCAGCTGTCAGCAGGACGTGCACCGTTTTGTTTGGTTGGGTTTTTTTTTAATCTGGAAAACAAGCCTGCCTCTCCATGGTGTTTTTGCATGACATATCCTGAGAGGCTACACAGAAGCTCTTGTGGTGTGGCAATTCTAAAGCAGCAGGTGAGCACAGGAGCCATTGAGATGAGCAGGAACACCCCTGGAACTGCTTACAGCAGCGTGTTCAGTCTGGCCCACAGGAGCCTCAAGCCATTAACAGGCACTGGAGACAGCATAGCTGTACAAACAAAAAGAACTGCACTGTTAGAGATGATAAGGCTCATGCCACTGTTACAAGTTACCAAAGTTTCCATTCCACATACATTTCATCCAGGTACAGATGACGAGCAGCTCCCCAGCAGCACATAAACAACGTAAGCGGCCAGTGGCTGTTACTCACAGCTCCGCACATAGATCCACTGTTTTCTAGTAAAACTGTTCTTAAGTTAGTCCATACAAGTAGTAGATGAACGCCTGAGGCAAGATACGACAACAAAATTGCAGTCTCTGCCTCGATGCAAATGAGGATCACTCACATTTCGGTAAGCTAATGTCTCATCTCTCAACACTCAAATATTTATCATCCACATCACCCTTTCCAAACAAAAAGAGCCGATACACATTTTCTTAGCAAGGTCTTTGTCTCCCGTGTTTGTTTCCATAAAGGCTTGGAGGCACTTGCAAAGAAAGCAGAGGGAAAAAAACGCACCCAAGTTTGGAAGACTCTCTCCATGCTCTGCTACTTCAAAACAAACAGCAGAATCTTAACCAGCCTCCAAGGAATCAGCATGGAGACCCAGATCAGACAGGTGAAGTCAGATCTCCAAGAGATGGTCTTCATGGCAGTCAGCTTAATGAGACAAACCCTCATTAATGGGCCTCTTTTCCTTGAATATTTTATGCATGAGAAAAAGCTGTAAGTACATAAACCTGAGTAAAGCTCAGGTCTTTCCATGCATTTTTTTCTAATGACTTTAGCCTTAAAGCGATGTGGAGGATACCATGTTACAGCAGCATCTCTCACTGCCACAGAGGCAGCATTTCCAACACACCTCCCGTTCTCTGTCTGCTCCCAGTGTAGGTCTGCGGGAGTACAAGAATCCTCCTTCAAGGAGCTGCCCTTCTCTTTCCAACAGTTATGTCCCAAGCCTTTCACATGCAGCCCACTGGCCTACAAGAGGCTGTGCAGGGCTAGGCTGAACCACTGCTGCCATATGTTTTGAGGGAGGAGAAAAAAACGTGCCTTAAAGGATACATGGGGATCCCACATTTACTTCAAAGAAAGATTATGCAGTCACAGGTGCTACAAGCCATAAATAGCACCTGTGCCTTCCACTCATAACATACCCTCTTGCACTCATTTCAAAGCATTCATGCACTGTATCTTCAAGTGTTGCTGCAAAAATGGTTAAATATCAGAAACACTGAGGTCTCAAACAGTGGAGTGGGTCACTAAGAGTCAGAATACACAGGCCTTGTATTTCTTTAGTTTCCACCAGCTGCTTGCTCCCTAGTGACCCGGGAAAGCAGGCATTTACTGCAGTAACTGGTCAGCACAACTCCTGAATGCTTTACAGCTTTTTCATCTTGAAATTGTGTTTCCTTCTCACAAAGTTATCCTTGACCGACACAAACAACTCATAACATACAAGTCACAGTAAGTAAAAACCCACAAATGAGAGTACATGGTTATGACTGTGTGAGAGGTGCTTGAATCATTCAGCCACCTCTTTTCTCCTCACTGCACCTTCCAGCAGCAAGTGATGCTCACACTACAGCGAGTCAGAAGAAACCAGCACAAGGCTGCGATGTCACCTGGCTGCAGAGCACACAGGGCTGCAGAACGCGGGTGTCTGGCACCCTCTAGGGAGTAGTACATGAAAGACCAATTCACAGCTGCTGCTTCCTGACTACCTGCTGGAAACGGAAACAATTGCTACAGACACGGGAGGAAAGGGAAAAATGTAAGGCAAGCAGAGAAATAGGCTCCCCGTGACTGCCTGTGCCAGTGCTGCCTTTCTCCTCTCAATACTCCTTTGTTATTCCATGCTGATGTCTGGTGCAAAGTGTTACACAGAAGTCGTGTGGAAGACTCTTAATTACTACCACACTGTACACGGCCAAAATACAGGTTTCCCCCGCTAGATCTCACAGCAGATGGCACCAACAAATTGCAACCACTTGACAAATAAGAAAACAAAGTTATAAAAAAGACTGGTGTAAGGATTTCCAACAGGCTAATGACAGGAGCTGGTCTAGAATCCCATATCTCTGGAGCTTCAAACTCTAAAGGGGTTTCTCAGAATGTTCTCTTTACACAAAAAGTGAAAAAAATCTTTAATTTGCATGCAAGTAGTTTCCACATTCTTATTTTTAACTCAGGTGGAACACCCTGCGGATTTTCAAGACATACCTCACTTCGACAGGTAGTTTTCCACAATTACAGCCTCTGTGAGACCAATGGGATTATTCTTAGATCAAGTGGAATGGAGGACTGCAGCCCACAGGCAGTGATGAAAACCTCCTTATTTCAATGCACTTCAGTGGTTTCTGGATCTAGCACAGAATATTCCAAAGAGCAGCTAAGAGCATTGTTGTGGTTTCCTTAAACATGTAACAGGAAAAAGAAATCTTTGACTTCAAACCAAGAAAAAGAACTACTTAACCTACAAAGCAAATGTTTGTTTGTTTTTAAAAAGAACTTTTATTATCCCATAAAACTGGTGGGGAATTGGAGCTACCAAAACTCATCTTTTTCCTGGCACGCAGTTAAATAAAAACATAATGTATTAAGATAAACTCTGTGAAGAGTTTTCACCAGAAGTTATAGCCCTGGTTGAGCTCACACTTCTAAAGCAAAGATTTTACAGATAAGTCACAACAGAAAAAAACAGCCACCACCCCACTGGTTCCCAAAAAGAACTGGTAGCAAATTATCCTCTTTCAGAAAGATACACATTTAACTCGCACACAACCCCTCAAATACCATTATCAACAGCTGATCCTGTTTTCAGGTGACCTCCATTTCACTAGCCCAAAGGGGAAGGGTCTGAAAACCAAAACTGGCATAGAGGAATAAAACCAAAAAATACTACAGTGCCTGTTTTCACTCTAACATGTTGGTTTTGTGACATTCCTTACAGCTGAAACAGAGCGCTACTCGTCTGTTACCTGTCACAGTCCAAGATCTCCGTGACATGCATGAATTCCAAAGACTTTTGTTTGGAATTTGTTTCACAAACCAATTTTAAAGAACAAAACACACACAGCTACATGGGAAGACAATCTTCCCACAGGAGAGCAAATGTATTCTCCATTTTCTGCCCTGCCACTTATGGAAACACTGGAAAGACAACCAAGCAACTGGGGAGACCAGGCAGGAACATCCCCCAGCCGCCCTCCCAGTGCACATGGAGACAGAGACGTCAGCGGCCACTAACGAGGCTTTAAGAGCAAGATGTGGGTTTGGATGAGGTGCCATCTGTACAGCAATGTTCTATGCTGAACAGCCTGAACAGCACGCTGGTTAAATAAAACACCACTTCTTCTCTAAAAGATGATCAAGGGCCTAAAATAACACTGCAAAACCTCTCACCCACATCCACAAACTTTGGACAAGAGCCACAGAAACCTTTACTGCTGACATCTCATCTTCAGGATGTGCAACCTAGTCTCTATTTCTGTAAGAGCCACAGCTTGCCATAATACAAAACTAGTATTTCTGTTCAAACACAGGCTAGAAACACAGAGCAAGCACAAACAGAGACAAAGAGAGACTGGAGTTGCTTTCAAAAAGACCACTCAGATCTGGACTAAAGCGGAATTTTTGCTATCTTGGTAGAAAATGCATTTCTTATTCCAGTTTGCCTCCGCTCCAAGCCAATGGCATCTTTCTACTTACAACTCAGCTAACAAAACCCAGAACTGCTCCACAACCAGAGCACTTTCAGCCTCTAACTCTTTGAAAAGATACTTCTTTTTTGCCTCACAAGAGAGCCTGCAAAGGAAGGTATCTCTTGGCACACTCCGATCTACTTGTAACGCTGCTTTAGTTTTTAAACAACTCACCTGAACAGGAGAAAATGCACATGCCTTAACATTTGAGGTAGGAATTTAAATAACATAAATGAATTCTTTCATTTAATGTTTTTCATACTGTTTAACAAAGAAAAACTAATGGTTTAAATCAAGAAAGAGTGGAATCAGGTATTAAATGAACAGGTCAGGCTTCATACACACATGCCAGCGCTTACACAGGACAGGTCTAAATTCGGGCCATACCAGATAAGCTAGAGAAGCAGGACTCTATTGATTGCAAATGCACACAGGGTAAAAACATTTTGAGAGTTGAAGTGTGGCACTCGGTAGCAGCCTGGATGGAATCGTCACCTCAGTCACAGCCCTCCAGCACAGTTTCCCATTCTTCACTACATCAGCACTTAGAATAACTACCTGGGAGCTAAGCATGTGTCTTTATTTGTCTGCATGAAAAATTAAAAAAACCCAAACCCCACCATTTTCTCCCCTGCAGATGAAGCCAGGCCAGAGAGGTTACAGTCACTCATCTCTTGGCTCCCACTTTTGATATCCTTCCTCTCTCTCAGATGCCAGACTGACAGGACAGGAGTAGCATTGAACACCTTCTGCCTCTGAGTCAAGACTATGCATGTGATAGAGATCAGCAGCAATTCCTACCTGGCTCTGCACATGCTCTTCACAGAAGACTTTTGGATTCTCAAGCCAAGAAAGCCCTTTCCAAACTCCCTCATTAAAATGATGGGCTGTCCCAGGGAGCCAGGAGTTTAGCTGCCTAAAGCATTCCAAACTAATTTAATAAGCTTTTAATTCAAAACACCAAATGCCTTGAAGCTAAGAATTTCTACTGCAAGCTGGGCATTCAGCAGCTGAAAATAAAGGAGGAAGCGCTGGAAGAGAGGCCAATGCCAAAATGATCATCAACTACCGATATGACACCAGCATAAGCAGAGTTCAGTATAGTTCTGGCTATCATCCGAGGTACCTCTAGCAAAGGGAGTACTTACACCCCTGTGTTTAAAAGCAATGACATGAATATCCTGCTGAAACATCACTGAAAGTACATGAACAAGCCTGGCCACCTTCAAGAATGAACCAGTTGCAGAAGAGACCTGCCAGTGTGCCCAGGGAATTAATGTGGTTGCTGTGTCCAGTTCTCAGATGTCCAGCACAAGTCCACTGACACAGAGGATTGAATTCTTTGCAAGATCACCAATACAGACTGAGGCTGGAGGAAATGCTGAGAAAAATACCTTTGCCCACCCTTAAGAAGTGAAGGCTGATGGAAAACCTTGCCAGTCTACACTCTAGTGGGGTATAGAGAAGAGAGGCTTTCCATGGAGACGTAGCAGCAGGGAATGAAACACAGTGAATAGAACATATGTGATAGGGAACACTTCAATTAAATGTGGTAAAATAAACTTTTAACCACAAAGGATGGTGAAACACAGGAGCAGGGCATCTTTAGAAAGGGCCTGAGTAACCTTGTCTCTCTGGAACTGCTTTGAACAGGGAGCTGGATTTGACAACCTCCAGAAATTCTTTCCACACCGTTATTCTGTGAGTGTGCAAGAACACGGCTTACTCGGCCTAATAAACCAGAGCACAAATTTGTGCCCTCTTTGGGAGAGCCCCAAACACAACCAAAGCAGAAGAGCCACCTAAGCCAAAGACTTAAACCAAAGGCTAGAGGCAATGAACTGGCCATTTAGGCCATACAATTTCACTTCACGCAAGGCTCTGTATCTAACCTAACCCAGAAACGAACAAAAGAGGCTCCCAATCATGCTTCTTTCAACTCTAAGTCAGCTGTACAATCCCTGCTTATTATTTCAAGGCAATTTCACTTTGAGGCATATGCAAAGAGTTCAGCCAGAGGCAAGGAACCAAAAGGAACAATCTCATTCAATTTCCAAGCACAAGTTTCTACAGCTGCAAAAGGGAAATTTAGGCACAAAATGTGGATAAAGTAAAAAAAAAAAAAAAAGAAATGCAAAGTAAAATCTGGACATACGTGGGCCAGCAAAAACTGTGTTGTCTCAGGTGCTGCTCTCCCATCACCCCATTTCCCCAAATACAGCAGCTGCAGATGTATCCTTTTATCTGTCAGAAAAGATCCCACAAAAAGAATATGGATTGTTTCCACTAGAAGTATAATAATGTGGCTTCTGATTCTTTTTTCTTATAAGTGCCAAGAATTCAAAATAAAGAAGCTAAGAGTTAGGACTCTGAAAGTTTCTAAGGCTATAAATACTACAGAGCTGCCTTGATTTTGTTTGTTTGTTTACATATTACTCAAAAAACCCAAATCTGACAGGTCCAGGGGCAGCCAGGCAAGCACCTTTTCCCTGTCTGATCATGTCAAGTATCACCTAACCATGACACTTCTTGGGCTAAAGCACACAGGGCAAATTGTTAATATCTAAAGAGAAATCCACCTACAGAGAACCCTACTGGCATAAACATCAGCCTTCTCAAGACCAGAAAAGAGATCTGTGTGCATATAGTGCCAGACACTGTAAGAGAAATTATCCTCTTGATTACAGTGTGGGGGCTGATTAGCCCCAAAACCTTTCCCTTCTTAGCACATCTAGAAGCTCAGGGAGGCTCACATTCCTCCTGCTTTTACACCAGCCAGGAAGCCCAAGCTGCACAATGGAACAGTGAGACCACCCATACAACAGCATGGAAAAGAAACAAGCTCCCTCAGACCCACAGTGCTCCCTGGGATGTTCTCACCCTGTCAGAAAGGAGCAACTCAAACACAGCTCCTCTGCCACCTCCCATCCCACACCCAAGGAAGTGCCTGAAACCCACAGCATTGCCCTTATCACCATGGAAGAAAAAAAACAACCCAAAAGGCAAAACAAAAAACACCAACCCAATCAAAAAACCCTTTTAGAAATAATATTGCTGGGCTTTTTTTCACAGCACAGCAATGTGCTCACTGTATCAAACCAAATAACAGCTATTGTAGAAGCTAATGAGTGACACTGTCCCCTGGACAGCTTTTCTGAACAACATGTGGTTTTCATTTTATGTCTCTTGTCAGGATTTCACTCCCCTTCTTTTACTTGACCTCCAGAAGAGAATAAAATAATACAAAATCTAAAACTAACGAACCTTAAGTTTCTAGTATCCATTAACATTCACATCCACAAAGCTATTGATTCAACAAAATACAAAATAAGCAAAACTAGCCCAATTACAAGTTGTTTGACCTGTATTTGTTAAGTTCTAACACAGTCTCTATAAACATATGTCTTCTGGTTGGTATTTCAGGAAGAAATCCTTAGAAGAATAATATTTTGATTAGTAACATGTGTGTTTTGAAAGACTAATACTGAACTCTAAGGGAGATTAAAATATGAGTAGAAACTATGAGCTAAATACACATATGCACAAAGAGCTTTCATTCTCACTGACTGAAATGTCTGGTTACAAGTAATTTGTTTTTATTATTGAAGTCCTAATAGCATGTGCTATTGACTCTTTGTAAAATTAACTGATATTTATGAAAATATCCTGTTCTTACAAAACCACTTTAGACCATTACTTTAAGAAAAAAAACTACCTAGTATATAACAGAAGTGATATCATTCTCTAGATTATTATGACACACCTCAAATGAACTTCCAAGGGATCCTAGTAATTTTAGGTAGTACTCAAACGTTGACCTCTTCTCTTTTTAGTGTTTCAGGACTTCTCAACCAAGCAGGAAATAGAGATCAGCCAGATAGTGTTTTTCAAGAAATCATATTTACACTCACAGATGGATCGATTTATTTCAGGGTATCAAGCAGTTCCCTATCTGTGTGCACCATGCAATTAGATTTTTAAAGAGATGACCAACTTCCTAGGCCACCCCCTGATTCTTCTGCTGGCAGCTGGGCATTCAACAGGGTTATGTTCTTAAGTAGCTCCAGCAGAAGAAGTGCTAATGCATAAGAAAATGATTTAAATGTTACAGAGTACACAGGGGAAGTTTAACCCAAAAGATTGCTTTATAGTTGTTTTTTAAGGAAGTCAACAGTCTGGTAGTCTATGCTGCCAAAGCTTTCATTAGAACATGCAATATCAAAGTGAAAATATGATGGTACATGCAGATTCCCTTTAAACATACCCCTTTTTCACACCAAGGGAAAATATTCTCAACTTTGTCTTACAATTCAGATGGAAATTTAAATGCAGAGATAGCAAGTGTTCATTTCTGCTGAAATTCACTCCAGTATATAATTAGTGCTCTAATTAAGGTTAACAATCATTTATCACTTTCTGTGTAATGTTACAATTATCTCATGGTAATACAGAGTTGCAGCCAACAGAAGAGCTCTCACCTCGATGCCATTCATGCTTTTGTCAAGCAGCTGAGCAAATTAGGAACAGTTACAGCTAAATACCAAACACACGCTGTCAGGCATAAGGGCAGACTCGGTTACAATTACTCCCTCTCAGTATCAGTGCCTCACTCCTGATGTAGTAACACTAAATTCAACACGACTGCTCTTCACGAAAGATCAGGCTGGCAATTTACTGAGGAGACTGCTGGGGCACAGTGTCACTGGCATACACAAACACCGGGAAGGGAAGCTACTGCACTTCCAGGGAGACACCTAGAGATGTCCTCCACCCAGCACAAATGCGCCAGCAGACCTCGGCACTCTGGGAAGCAGCACCCTCTGGCTTTCAAATCTCATCTGTCAACATCTGATTTGAAAAAAACCACAAGCTTAAAAGCCAGCCCTGAAAGACTGCTGCACCCCGATAGGAGGTACTACCCTAACCAAGACATCCTGCTGAACCAGCGTTCACACGACTGCCAGCCAAGGGGAACAGCCAGGCTGAAAGGTTAAGAGAGGTTCACCTCCATCACACAGGAGTTTGGGCTGGGACCTTGACACCCCTGTGGACAGCACTTGCTTGGGGTCTCAAGAGACAAGGACACAAATCCTCCGAAGAAAGTATCTAGCATCCTATTCCAAACATAAATTTATCTGGCGATCTGGGAAGCACATCAAATGGCACTACAATTATTATTTGACTTTGGAGTGCTGAAGAACCTGGCATCTGCCTATGACACAGGACTTCTGGAAGCTCAAACCTGATCCAGAAGAGCAAGCCACACTGGTGTGAGCCCATACTTTAAAGGCAAATCTAATCCCACTTTCCAACTTGAGTACGCAGACAGAAATTCAGAGATGTTACACTGCAGTCAAAAGAATAACAGGACAATTCTGTATTTTTTAACCAGAACCTGTTCAATCTATTTAAAGGAATAACTACATTTAAATTTGGCTGTCACTGACATTGTCTTTCCTACCATAACAATAAATTTTGAAGCCCCAGACGAGTTAATATTTATGAGAAAGGCAACAGAACATCAAACAGAACAGGAAATAGCATTTCCTGCCAAACTGTCTAAAAGCAGTCATACCATTAGCACTGCACTTTGCTGGCTTTTATTCCTGTTATCATACAGACAGACTCGAAAAAGCAAAAGAATCTGCCTAGCTGAGTCCATGATAATAGCAACTAGCATGTATTATTCCTATAGACGTTAGCAACAATAAAATGAATGAAATCATAAGCATGACTGGTGAACAGTCACTCAAATAGCAAGTATTGATACAAACCCATGTGTTCAATGTAAAACCTCACACGAAGGCCAGGAGAGAGGCCTATCCCCAAAGCCAAAGGCTTCCCATCACCAGAATGGGGGTGAGAGGCGCAGCAGGGCAGAGCAACACGGGGCAGCGAGGGGAGGAGCAGAGAGATTATCCATTCGCAGAACTGGCAAGGAGCATTCCTGGAAGAAGTGGGTTTTTATGTGGCGTGGATGGCAGGCAAAGATAGGGTGCCTGACACAAGTGACACACTGTTCCCTGCACAGAGAGGCATTAACAGAGGCTCCGAGACAAGTGGGAGAGGGACACAAAGCACAACAAGGATCCAGGACTGGAAGGGGTGAGGGCAGCAAAGCAGGGAGTGGGCAGATATGAGAATGAAGAAATGAGAGAAAGATAATATTTAACTGCAACATACAGGCCATGGCTAGCGAATTTGAAGGGTTCTCATTGTAAGAACAACTCTAGAAAGAAAAAAAAAATGAGATAAACTTCATATTAAGGCATGCAAGATATTGTGTCCCACTGTACTGCTGTTCATCCTTATTGCAACACAAGTAACTTGTAATGATCACCTGAAACCTCTCTGCAAACAGTTTTCTCCTCACTCTTTCAGAGGAAAGAATACATAGAAGGCAGTAAGTATTTCATTGCCAACATCCCCAGCCAGCTGGAACTATCACTGCTGCATTAAACCCCCCCAAAACTATCATTCCATCTTCTTCCATTTCCAAACCAATCACAGTTAAACCATTTGGAGTTGGTGTGTTACATGAGCTCCAATTCTTTTCCATGTCTACAGAAACAACTGGGTATGTATTCGAAATATAAAAAGAAGGAGCAGGAGGTTTCTGAAAGACATTTGAAGAAAAGTAATCATCTACCTTGACTACAATTTTTTATTTCTTGTTCATATTAGGGATTTCCTAATGCTGCTGTTAAACCACAGGTTATTATTTGACCAGGAAAGCCAAATTCATGTTCATGTATCTCTTGAATTTCTGTTTTGTAGGTTCTCTTACAAAACCTCCAAAACAGTGTTCATTGATTCAGGGGAAGCTATGAGGATAAATTCATGCAGCACTAAAGAGAGCAGTATAATTCAACCCTACTTAACGTTGTATGACTTCGTTTCCATCAGTGTTTGCAGTTTTAGCTGTTTAATGAAGGATGTCAGCAGAACAGAGGCACTGTGCAATCACACAGCTCAAAGGAAAAACAACTGTTACTCATGTTGAAGGCCTAAAGTGAGATACAGCTTTGGAACAGGCAGATGCTTTTCAGTAACTTGCTTTCAGAGGAGAGCTGTGCATGATATTTAACATTGCTACTGTAATTGCTCTCTATCCACTGCTGGAAGTCCACCTGCTACCCATGAATTGAAGGGAAAAACGTGTGCCTATATACTGACAATAGAAACATGATGGCTCAGCACATATTTTAGTATGCATTGCAAATATGTGAATACAAAAGGTATTCACACACCACATGATATTCTAGAATAAATATCAAAGTCTGCTCATTACTGGTTTTAATACTTACTCATCACTCCCTTTCTCTCTGCACACAGAATCAGAGGTGTGACCCAGGACTTGTTTTCCCAAGGTCTCTCCCTGTCAACGCACAGTTGTTCTGTACAATGAACTTTCCTGTATTTTGTTCCATATAGCTTAAAGTTCAAAGCCATGAGACAGCTCTATCCCAAGGATGGCCAAATTTAGGCCCCTGAACCACTTTTAAGACTTTTGAGGCTAAGTAACAAATGAAGAAAAAAAAGGGAAGCCAGGGAAATGGCGTATCTTGTATCTTCAAAGAGAGACTGAGATTGCTACAAATACCACAAGTTATTTATGGCATGTGAAATGCAACAGAGGCATTCCTAACAAAAGACATCAAGCCTGGCCTGTGCCATGGCACTTGCACAGCAATGGAGAAAGCTCTTTCATGGGACAGGCTCCAAAGATGACTTATTATCTAAACAAGCACAGTCCAATCAATAGCCCCCAGGCTGACTTCAGCCCACCACTTTCACTCAAAGACTCAACAAGCTCTGAACCCTTTCTCCTGCACCTACTCATAGCATGGAAAGGAGTGCTGTGTTTGCTTCCAAAGGGGAGAGAAGGGGGATGTGGAGGACTGGCATGCTGCCCTCCCTCAAACTGAACATACATTTAGCACAGTGCCTGGGCATAGGCAGCCTTTCCTTCCTCTATTCTGTTGACTTCTTGGCTCAGACTTCCCCCAGGGCTGCCAGAGCTTGCACAGGACTAAGAGGGAAAGAAGGCAGGAGGTAGAGAGCGGGCAAGGAGGAAGCCGCACCAAGCACCTCACAGCAGAAGAAAGAGATGGAAAAAGTAGTTTAAGACTTTGTTACACACCACTGTGGCCAGAGGATACCACAGCAGTCTTCCCTCTCCCTCTCCTCATGCCCCTCTGCCATGCACTTGTTCTGTCCCAGAGCCTGGCAAAAACTCGGATCACAGGAGAATCTTCTCACACTTTAAAAATACGTTTTCTTCAAACCATGCCAACCTCTGCCCCTAAGCCACAAGAAAAACCCAATCTAGAGCAAAGATCACTGAGGAATTTGCATCAAAAGACAGACACATTAACCCTTAGTTGAAATGTTCCAGGCAGCTTTTGGATAAAGACGTTTCTAGGCCTGGTCTGCAGAGCCATTGTGCTCCCCATGTGGGGAGATTTTAACAGCCCTAGAAAAGCAGAGCCACGTGTTACAAGACACTTAAGAGCCCAGACTTTCATTCTTGCCTACAAATTAGAAGTACACTCCTCAAAATAATCAACCTAAATGTGGTTGCCAAGGCAGGTATATCTGCAATACATTTAGATGATGACAGCTTAAAAACTAAAATCCAAAGATAATGGATTTTTTTTTCTTTTTGCTATTCCAAACATTCCTAGTCATACCAGTTTCAGAGAGAATATTTCTGTACTACTCTTGTTGATAAACAGTAACACATAAAAAATGAAGCTTTTTCCCCCCTCTATCGTATCCAATTCAATTGCATTCATTAAATTTCATTATATCTACATCATTTAATTTAGGTCAACATGTCAAAGTAACCTAGAATCATGTTTGCTTTAAGTCAGCCAGCATTACTCTCCTACCTGAACAGCCCATTTCAGACTCAGTGACAGAATTGCCCTCCACTTCCTCCACACACCAAGAAGGAAAAAGCATGGAACTATACAGGAATTTAAAAACTCACTGGAATGCTGACAGCATACTAAGCTTCTGTACAATGCATATTATACAACTGCAACTGGGGGAAGAAAGTCTAGCAGTAAGTTAATTGTTATTTAATAATGAGTGCATTAGTAATTTCAAATGTAATACAGTGTATCTTTCAATTTTTTGAAATCTCCATTTCCCCATATTTTCCTGGGATTCCAATGACAGCTGCAGCTCACACTAGTGTCTGCACACTAAGGACCCACACATGTCACAAACATATCCAGATTTCCCCATCTGATGTATTTTAATACAAGCTTAAAGAACATCTACATTATGTCATCTCAAAACATTACGCTGTGTTCCAAAACATGCAGTATTTGGGTTCCAGCTGAAAAGTAACATTACAGCACCCAAGCAAAGAGGCTGGATGTTAACTCTCCAAGTAAAGCTGGGAACGAGAGGCTGGGCAGCACCACCTACCCCCAGTGCTCCAAGGGAACTCTTTACACCTGTGTAAAATCTAAGGACAAAAATGCAACATTGACCTCTTTCCTGTGTGTATCATGAAGAAAAAACTAGTACCAGAAATTATAAGTAATCGACTGAAAATTTCTTTAAGCAATGCATTTAGGTTGGCATTATGTATCACTGACATGAAGTAGAAAAGATAATAGACTACTGCCTTGAGCACCCAAACTAAAGAACAGAGGAGGGGAAGGGAGACTTGGGAAATAATAAAAAAAAAAAAGAGAAAGAGAGAAGTAGAAAATGCTTTCCCAGCTCCAGAAGGTTTCACTGACACACATCCCCATTTAACATCAATGCAGCTCAGTACCCTCCTATTACACTGCCATTTAGAGTCTGTTTGTGCTCTGCCCAGAAAGGGACAACGTGAGCAGAAGTCATTTACGCTAAGTAAGCACGCAAAGGACAGGCAGCCTTCGGTTATCTTACATTTTACAAAAGAGGGAAAAGTTTCCCCAGGTCACAAATTAGAGGAGTAGGGGGGACTGGGAAGCCAGGCAAATTACTCCTCCATATGGGGCAGGACAGCCTGCAAGGGGGATAAACTTGGAGACAATCATTCTAAGGCTTTTACTACAGTATTGCATGAACTTGGGCAGTTAGCTCCTGGTGTTTTGCTTTTCTTATCAACAAAACCAGGGATAAAGTTGGCATTTGCTAAAATAAGAATATGCAGTTGTTATAAAACAGACAGCAAGTATAATTTAGATTCTGAAAATTATTGTTGAGTTGTGTGAAATGCAGGGAATCCAAAACTGTAAACATTACACACACAACAAGCAAGTCTTTGTGTAATAATCACATCTGTGTCACTACTTCAGAGGGTTTTGACCTTGTGCTAGAAAAGTTACAAACATGTTTTGACTTCTGGAATTGACATATGCACTGCAGAACTGCCTGTTATAAACCACAACAATATTAAACTGTCTCTCTCTGTATCCATCCTCCTCCAAAGCCAACATAAGGCTTAATTTGCCAGCTTCTCTTTCTCTTTGCTATTGATGTTCATTTGCTCCCTCTCAAGACCCCTTATTTAACCTTGCAGGCAAAAGGAAAGGAGTTAATGCAACTTCTATAAACTGAGAGCATTTTGAGTTACTCAAGATGACTCACTTTCCATGAATTTAAAACAAAGCCTTAGTCAAGTGACAGATGCGAGACAACAGTAAAAACCCTGCATTTAAATCCAAGTGCCTGGCTCTCCCCACCTCCTAAATGACTGCCCAGCAGCGCATATTAATGGCTTATCTGCACAAGTTATTCACCAACCTGACGAAGCTTTCTTGCAGCTCTCTTTGTTTCTTTCCTTCGTTTTATTGTCTTCTTCAGCCTCTCCTTCCCCACAAAGTCTTTTCTCTTTTCCCCCATTTTCTCCACTGCTTTTCTTCTTTCTAAACCATTTTCTTCCCTTGTCTGTCTCCACCCTCTCTGAGGCTCTGTTCCCTTATCTCCTTTTTCCTCATTTCTGCATCAATTTCATCTCCAGTGCCAGATGAAGCTCCCAGAATTGCTCAGGAGCAGACTTTGCCCCTTTTGTCTGCCTGCAGAGGAGGGAGCCTTGCAGCTAGAGAATGTGCGAGTGGTGCATTCTTGCCCGTGCCCTTTGTTTGATTTGCCCTTACATCTGGGCTCGAACAGCCAGCTGAAAGCAATCAGATCCTTGCCTGGGCCACACCAACTGTTCTTGGGATACCCCAGCTGAAAAACATCTACAGAATTACTCATCAGACACTTCTAAACAACAAAAAAATTGCTAAGAAAGGAGACTACTCACAAATAATGTGGGTCTTACACTTGAGCAAGTAAGGAATGTCACACAGGCTATAAATGAAAGGTAAGTTTTTGAGTGTAGATTCATGAACAAGGTTCACAGGTAAATTACAAATATAAACAAATTATTTAATATTTGAACATTACACTAAGTTGTTAACATTTTAAATATGCCTGTCAAGTTGTCTCATCCCTAACTCATCTCAAATGCAAAGGGCTGCCCTAACAGAACTACCAGCTACACACTGTAGGTGATACTCCCTTATGCTGGTGTGAACAAACTCTCTCTCAACCACTATAACAGGATGAGGCTTTCTCTGTATGCACATGCTCGTAAGATTCCTGCACCAGTTTGGGGCTTTTTTTGGAGGGAAATAGACAAAAAATCTAGCAGCTGGTGTGTGAAGACAGTGCATGTACACCTATGTGCAAGCACACAGAGTCTAATTAGTGTACAACACCATGACAGACTCACTGCCTTTATAAATGCATTACTTGGGTTCACCCTGGACTAACAGTAAACATCAGAACATCCTCAGAAGAAAGGGGTCTTTCACAGTCCAGTGTCTGTCTTTGAAGTAGCTCAGGTAACACTGTACCTTCTCAGCAGATGAGGTATTCAGTGTTATTTCATTCACAACACGGAAGCCCAATCACATAGGGAGAAAAGGCCATACAGAGTAGGCAAAGTCAAAGCTCTGTCATCATTATCCAGGTACCAAAGCAGTAGGTGCTCCCTGTGAGGCTGGAAACCACACACATTACTCTTCTTGAGAGACTACAATGCACCACTGGAGTCACAAAGCAGTTCATTACGCACACAAAACTGGAAATATACAATCACAATATAAACAGAGACATTATTTGTAAAGTACGCACCACATAAAATATGCATTGGAAATTAAGGGGATCTATTCTTTCAGGAAGGAATTACGGTGGCACCAGGTAAGGTAAACAGGACAGGAACCCATATTGTGCAGAAGAGAGAGCCATGTAATCCAGCCCTCCACGTGAGAGGGACAGCCAGCACTCAGGGATCGGACAGCATGCCTCTCTGTGCTTGGCTGCAGTGCGATGGAAAGAAACCTCAGCCAAAAAAAAAAGACACGTGAAGCAACAGCCCAATTCCAGACTGCTATTAACTTGTTTAACGATGGAAGAGAGATGAGGAGCAAGACCTGCTGCAGCTCTTTTATAAAAACAATGTCACAATACTTTATGTAAAGGATGAGGACTGCAGCCAGCAGTACTTAGCCAAATTAATTGAGATCTGGATATAATAGTATAACATGAAATTTAGTACTAGCTAAGCAGTTAGCAAGCTGATTTCTAGGAGCACTGACTGGCCCATCCCCATTTTAGAAACTTCCAGTAAAGTACTGCTGCAGTGACAGACACGAATGAAGCAACAGACATATTAATTTCCCTTTCTTGAGCACAGCTATTCAGCTTTCCTGGGCAGTGGCAGTGAGCGTTCATAAAGCAACTTTCAAACAAGTGTTTTCTATTGGAAGAGACAAAGAATTTCCCATCAAAGTTTCAAAATACAATAAATTATTTACCTCCTAGATGATGCTGATCTATTTCACCAGCTAGTTTGGTGAATTGCCATTTCTACTTGACAGCTTAAGGAGGCAATGGAAACAACCTGCAGTACAGCCATACACCATTACCACCTGATAGTACCACTCCTTCCACCTGCTGAGAGTTGGGTAATTAATGTAGAACGTGTTACTTCTGCCAAAACACTGCAGTTGCTACCCCCTACCAGCAAGATACACACACATATTCCACCTTCAAGCTCTGTTTCCACTTTTTATCTTTCAGGGCACTGCAGAAGTTCCTCTCTTATACAACACCAAAGATAAACATCCTTACCTCTACCAACTTACTTTTCCTGATTATAATGGCACCTTTTTCTTTTTATGAACAGATTTGTGTGCTGAACACTAGCAACAGCTATTCCCTATTAAATGAATAAATGAGTAAAAGTAAAGGTGAAGGACACAAAAGAAGAAGCAATCTATATGACTGACAATAAAGAGCTAAAAGACTCAACACTTTTCTCTAAATAGTTTAGAGATTTTATGCCTATGCTCTTACTGATCTGAAGGGTTGCACCCTAGAGCAGGTGCTGCTCAAATGTTACCAGCAGAAGTCCAGCTGCAATTCAATACAGGGCATACACAAAAGCAGTACCAGAAGGCTTAATTCTTTACTCTTTACACATAATTCTTTATACATTACACGTTTATGCTTTCCCTCCTTTGTAGCTGCCAGTTATTTGCAGACTCTTGACAGCAGCTGAGCCAACTTTCAGGACACTCCAACACAAGCCAGATTTAGTATAACAGGAATATAAGGTGCTGATACATCCAGAGCAAGACGTCATGAGAACCAACAGACCTCACTGAATACACCCAAATTTTCTTTTTTGTGAGAATGTTCACTTCAGGTACAAAAATTCAGATGAAGTTCAGCCAGAAATTTTGGGTTCTGTGGGACTTTTTTACAATAGCAATACAACAGCTTTACTGCAATGGCTGTGTCATCCCAGCATCCCTGAGTGCAAGACACAGAGTCTAGAGGGAACCCTAACGCACCTCAACAGACCTGCCACCCTGGCATTCTGTGTTACAGATCCAGAGGCAGCAATCACTGCCCAGGACAGAACACCACAGCTCCACCTGGCAGACCCAAAATGACAACCCTGGTTACATCTGCCAAGATACCATGGTTAATTCTGCTCAGTCTAGCTGATGTAGGCAGAAAAGATTTAACTCTGAAGGGAGCAGCTTTGCACTCCGTCATGAGACCTCAGCATAAAGCATTTTGTAAAACTTTGCCTTTCAGAGGCAACATTACTGGCAACCGAAAAAAGTATGGTAAAAAAACGGTAACTTCATTAAGTTCCCCAGAGCCATACATATTCAACACAGCAAGCAACTCAGACTTCAGAACCATTGTGCCTGCTGCTGAATAAAACACATCTGGAAGTCCCTAAGTGATCCCACTGAGCGGTATAACTGAAACCAGAATTTGGTCTGGCATCTTCAGATCCTAACTTCAGAATCTTTAGAAGACCATCTTTTCAGATCTGACTGTATTTGCCTCAGATATTGAATCAAAAGCCCTGATGAAATCCAGCACCAGTGTGTTTCATCAGTCAACAGGAAGTCTCACAGAAGACTCATAGAAGTGGCAGATGATTTGTGTAATCCTACAACTGAAGTCTCGATGTTTTAAAGACAGATTGAATAAAATACAATGTGAATACAAGAGGAGTAATTAAATGCTATATTCTTAAGACAGCAGTATAAGATTTGTTAGCAACACATTAAAAACAGCATTCTCATCTAAGGAAACAGACCATCGATTTCAGATTTGCCTCATCAATTTAATTCTGTTTCTGCATTCTTGCAGCAAAGACACAGCAGAGTAAAACACACTTGTAACAGAACTTCATTTATAATACTTCAAGATGCAATGAGACAATACAATAGTTTAGTTGGTACCTGAACTGAAATATACCCTCTTCGGGAACAACTACTCAGCACAGTGTCTGGTTAGAGCCCAAACCAACCATGATGGTTCCTTGAAGGTTTCCACCAAAACTCCATCAGCGTACTGCATACTGTTTGATAATGGGCCAAATTCTGATCACTGTGCCCAGCAGATAGGACCACGCAAATCTGTTGGTGGTGCAGTTGTAGGAATGCTTTGGGATTTGACAAGGGCTGATAGCGTGTACAACATTTGTGGGAAGTCAGGAGAGACACATAACTTCTTCTAAGCTTTCTGTAAGCTGACTGTAAAAGCACTTCAAATCTAGTGACGTAAAGAAAACAACTCACATTTGGTGTACAGATAACTAGGAACTGTGAACTGGCTGCTGTCCCTAAGCACAGCAGTCGCTTTAGCACAGCTGTCCATTCGTACTGGGCAAGAGCCCTTAGAAGATGGGAAATGCCCACTAACTTTATGGGAACACAGGTGCAGAATTACTTCCTGTTTTATGCAGAATGTATTACAGCTAGGCACTGCCGTGGGGCAAACTTTGATGAGCGATGACCTTTCACTTACAACTTTCCCTCTACTTCGTGAGTTGTGTTGTCTGAAAAACTAGAAAAGGAAAATATTTATCTGAATTAAATGATTCACAGAAATGATATGTTTAATCATCTAAAGAGTCATATAACACTCATAACACAAATCTTTAAGTCCAAAGGAATCTTAATATCAAAATGGCTAATAAATGACTCATAAATGCCTAGTGATTTGAAAAGGCTAGTGGATATTTCACTGTGAACCCTAACAATTTTGCCATCTATGCCTATCAGCTGAGGACTTAGGCACAACTATGTAAAGGGAGGAAAAAATACAGTTAAAATAGTGTGCTAACAGTTTACAGCCCTGTTGTGTTATTCCACTGATGGAGAGACACGGAGCCTGAAGCTTCATGCAATGCATTTCAAAAGCGAATGCAAGCAGGAAGAACAGGGTCTGTGTTTCCGTGGCATTTTAGGCTTCTTGCATGGGGTTTCCAGTGGAAATCACCGGGAGCGCACACGCCTCTCGGTAGCGATGGTGACACCCGGGCTGTGTAGGACCGATACCTCACGTGGCTGTCACACACCGGGGATCCGCGCCTGTCCTGGCACCGGCTGGGCGCTCCCCGGCTTTCACTTATCCGCCACTGCAAAGCTCAACCAAAGGGAAAGAAAACCAGCGAAAGCCAAAGGAGGACGCCGGGCCGCCGGCGAGGGCTGTCAGCGAGGGCTGTCGGCGAGGGCTGTCAGC